>JAHWFP010206973.1:0-44760 GCA_023313725.1 Lithobius niger | reverse complement strand
AAAAGTTTTGACCCGCGATAATTTAAAGCACCCGCACGCGCCTGTAAACCAAACAATTAACTTTGCAAGGCCTTATATCGATTATACACCACTGAAGTCGTTGTTTACCGGTATTTACTCATCCGATACCGCTAACATTGGCAACCAATCGATCCAGTATTGGTATCGGTGCGACCTTACTTAAAAGAAGAAAAGGTTGGCGGATAGCACAGACCTGTAATCCAACACAACATTATTTCTTACTATACAGAATGCCATTAAAAACCACTTTCTATACATCAGAGGTTCAACAAAATAAATAAAAGAAACCATGGTAAATGGAAGTCCAAATGCCATTACTGTACCAAACTGAATTCATAAATGCATTCAGTATTAAATGAAGAAACATCATGCAGCCATCATTGTGGACAGCCAAGAATTACAAGTTAGCAATTACAGTATTAAAAAAAAATCTCGTACTATCTTTAGTCCGGGAAATGAATCTGGGTCTTTAGAATTGCGGTAATGTCGAGTTAGCATCGCGCATTGGAGGACCCAGGTTGGAGGACCCTGGGTTAAAGACCCAGGTTCATTTCATGGACTCGTGATGGTGCATGAACTTTTTCATCATAATTGGTGTCAACTTGTCATTGTTAGCTGTTCACGATGTTGGCTCCAGTGTTTATTCATTTAATATTAATATTTACAGCTGACTTCTATTAAATATTTCCATTAAATTTAAAAGGACATTCCTCCCAGCAACCATTTTTCTCGATCCTCCATATCAAGTACGGCCCCAAAGGTATATTTACTTGCCGTTAGTCAATCCCTTGGTAAAAATCCGTTTTAAAATGTGGCATCTAGGAGATTTTCTGTTGAATAATTGTTAACTATATTTACTGCGGAACACATGTATATGATCGTTTGCACGCTTACAATAACCATCTGTGTGTGTGCATGTACTAATTTGCTAATAATTACCACGAGATCAAAAATCTAAAAGACTAATGTGGTAAAAATTAAAATTAATTATTTTGATAGATCGCCGAAGCAAAATTATTAGACACTAGCCTAGAAAATTACAAATTGTGATGTTAAAATACGAGAATCATTCTGGTTTGTGACGACATAATTAATGCGTTGATGTTGGTTCGTCTATTAGGCACAATACTAACTGAGACGGTAGCTGCGTTCTTCGTTGCGAGGAATGCAGCTACTATCTCAGTTGACCTTGCGGTGGTATATGTGCGAATGAGGATCAGCGCGTGGCTGTTATAAGGCATGCCGGTGTACCTTTAAGTATCTAGACACAGTATCACCGAGAGAAAATCGTGTGATAATGATGTGGCGCCATCTAGCAGCAGTGATGTTGTTAACCTTGCAGCTTGCTTGCTTACAGCTTGCTCCCAAGTGCACGATGACGTACCAAATTTTCACTCAATAATTAAGGATGTAGTGGTGCTGTTTCGATAAGAGAAATGGTGTTGTGCATTCCTTCGCTTGATTCAAGCAAGTGATATAGATGCAGCCAGATTCTGCAGACTTATAATCAATAATTTAGTGCCCCTTTAAAAACCTCAGTTAAAATTAGTATTGCTGTAGATTGCGAGACGGATCCTGAAGTTCTAGAACAATCTGAGGGCTAATATGCACAACCTCTCCACGAATGGGAAGCCGAGTTGGCCCCGGAGAAGCCTTGGCGCGAAAGTCAAGCGAGTTGGTTTGCTCACATATCTTGGAGCCTGAGGTGAACCTGAAAAAAAATGCTCGCCTGCAGACCCGCGCTTGTTTCCACAAGGATCTATACAAAAGAAACGCAGCTCCTATGCCGTGTCGTCTCTACCATCATTGATGTGCGTTCGCCGGTACACAACGTCTTTTATGGAGGGCCAACCTCTGTAACTCGATTCCTTTATAGCGGGTCACAGTGATGGGATAGAGTTACCGAGTGCTCCAATGTTTTAACCACTCAGCAAAATGTTCAATGATATTACGCAGATGTTGTTTCGTTCTAGAAGTCCGATCAGGGCTCGGCATTTTTCATACACCCTTGGTACTCCATTACCATTGAAGAATTCGTGCTCCAAGCGAATGTCTTGAAAATGGGAATGAACTATATGTTTTAAGTGCAACCTGATGTTTTCGATGTTCTGCGCCCCCACAAGAAAATGTGAGAAGCAAGTTTTAGAGGACTGAGAACTTTGAACACCGAATGTAAGTAAGACGTCTTCAGCTACAAAAATCGGGTTACGGTTAGTGTGACTTGAGTAAATTTTGTTTTCCTTAGCCATTAGTGCAGAGCCCGAGTGTTTGATATCTTGGCAAGTTGTGTGTATTTTTTGTGCTTAAAAGACTCACAACTTTCCAAGCTATCAAACACTCGGGCTCTTGACAGTGTTATTTGGTAATGCATTGATGGTTTTCACATTTTTATTTGCCTAAAACACTTAGCCAGGTGGCAAAATTGATTCATTTTTGTTGGGTTCCTAAAATTTTTGTTGGAAAATTTTGCACGATTTTAATTACTTCTTGGGCTTAAAAAGAAACGGTAAGGCCATGAAAAGAATTAAGTTTGTTTCTCGGGTATTTTCATTCAAAAAGTAACCAGGCCACCAGGCTTTTTATTTTATTTTTTATTTTATTGGAAGTAACTCAAGTCTTACTTTCAACTGCTTAAAACACTTGCATTTTAATTTTACGGAAAAACTTGCAAAACACTTAATTTTATGGAGCTGAAAGTGGTTAATTTAGGCTAAATAATACTTATTTTCAGCTAATGGTAATAAATTTAGCATGAACTAGCAAATAAAAAGCATCGACAAGGGGCAAATATGACCACCAGGCAGGGCCTGAGAAACAACTAATTTTTTTTTCGTAGCCTAAAGGTTAACAATTTCCCTGAAGTAAAAACAACAGCCTTTTTTCCTTAAATAGATTTGGTGAAGCTTTCCTGCACAGCAGAACAGCTTTTTTTTTTTTTTTTTGTTCCTAACTCGGGAAAACCTTTGCTGCAGTACAGGAATTCTTTTTCCCCCCCTCGCTGTTAAAGCGTGTTGGTTTTAAAAGTTTACCGTAAACATTTTATTTTTTTTTATTATTTATATCGTGGTCTCTTTTCCATGTTAAACCAAAAAGCAATCTTAAAAGTGAATGCCATTACTATTTGAGAAGGGAGTGCTAATAGTAATTTGAAATAGTTTTGTGCTGAAACTGGGTTAACCGAAAGCAATGTTAAATCGGCTACATTAAGAACAATCCAAACTTCTCTGTATCACAAACTCTAGAACCAATAGATTTGATTGATTGGCCTGCTCCATTACGCGAAACCAATTAGGAACTAAAAGATAATATAAAAACAAAATTGTATAAAAATCCTTGAAGCTAAAAACGAGAAGGTTTATATTTCGCAGTTAGCCCGATTCCAAGAACAGGAACTTAGGTTAAAAAAGCAAGATTTAGAAGCTCTAAGTTTAAGTCAAGAACATGATACAAGACTTAAGAAATTGAAGCCGAAAATGTAAGTCACAAGTCAGAAACTGGCAGCGAACTTGAACTTGATAAATTAGAGTGTAATAAAAACGAAATCCTTCCTACTCCTAATGCAGCAAGTAAGTCTCACCCTAAAAATTTAAATAAACCTGTACCAAAATGGTGTGATTGTCTTGAACAAGATATTTCCGAATATCTTGTTCTTTGAGAGAACAGGCAAGGCTTTCCTTTGGAAGAGTGAACGTTAGAGCTTCAACCATTCATAGTTGGCATCTCTACACAAGTTCACGCTCGTTTAATCGAGGAAGATGCTGTGAAATATGACAAAGTAAAGCTACTTGCATTACATGTACCTTCCTGTGGTGTATAATCCACAGTGGCACTTTGTCACACAATTATAAGAAGAAAGTTTTTACACTTTGCGTAAATTTACAGCAAGTTATTTGTTGATATTTTCAAACATTTAAAACGGACTAAAGAAGTGTCAGTTGGTGACGGCATGCATCACTTCCGGTTATGAAAATTCTCTCTTCTCCTTTCTGTTGGGTTCGCTGCTTTTTCGTTCTGCCCAAGATTGATGGAACGCCTTTCCCGGCGAAGGTAAGCTAGTTGAAACCAATTTGAAGCACTGCTCGATGAGTTCCTCCTGTCTGAGAACAAAACAAAAAAAAACCTACATCAAAAGCCAATTAAATAAAGACGTGTTTAATGTACTTTGCTTACTCGAAGAATTTGTAGGTGTTTTATGTATAAATTTCTCCCTATACGTATCGATATTTCTGCAGACAGTTCACGTCTGACGTTTATTTTAGTAGAATTTGTAATGCAAGAATCAAAGTAAAAAGATTATTTGGAATGGAGAAGACTCTTGAGTCTTTTAAGTTGAACTTGGTGTTAGGCAGGGCAGTCTCGTAACTCCCTGTTTTCTGTTTGCTATGGTCACAAATAACATCGTGGTGAAAATACAGAATTTTAACATTGGGTGCGAGGTTGATGTTAGTTTTATAAATTCTTTAGTTTGTGTAAATGATATTGTCATAACCAAGCCAACATGGCATGCTATGAAAAAAAAAATTGAAGTCTTTATGTGCAGAATTAAAAAGATGTGGGCTGGAAACGAATAAAAAGAAACCCATGGATATGGAAACTAGGAAACATGCATGAAGGTGTGAGGTGAGCTAAGAAATATAACTGTAGTAGGAAGTGAGATTAAGTGGATAGTCATACTCGGGGTAAAAAAGCACAACCAAAACGAACAAGTTTTTTAATCCAGAGAAATTTTTAGTGGACCAAAGATCAATAAGTATAGTACTTATATATTTTCCCTTATTTAACTTCTGGCAAATATGATTATTTAGGAGTAGTATGGCATCTGTGGTGCCTTTTTTTGTCCTTTCTGGAAACCGCACTGTTTGTCATTCAAAGGTTAAATTTGTTAAGGAAAGTTTCAGTTTTGTTGTTAAAGAATCTTTCAACAATTTTATGTATAACAGAAGGTAAGCCAATTAATGATATTTTTTTTCTAATTCAGTGTGGGTATCTCTTTTATATACGGGCTACATCTCGGTATCACACATGGTGATATCCGTGTATATGATTGAAGTCCTCTTTCCAGCAAAGCCAAAACTATTAATTTCTCCGTTTCTATTCAATATATTTCGACCAAACTTGGCCAGATAGTAGATAGCAACTTTTCCCAACTTTATACCAACTTTTATGCAATTCCGCACAAGAGTAAAAGTAGGGAGCTACATGTAAATTTGGAAACTGTTCACATGTTGTTGTTGTTCTTCTTGTGTGACACGGTTTCAGAAAAAAACTACTGCTCCTACCTAAAATCTGAAACATGATCTTAGTCAGAAATTTCCCGGGGCTTCATCCTCAGAGAGATCACTTTTTCGATTGGTCGATCCATTAAGGAGTAACGGGTTCCTGACCGATCATTTTGATTGTTTTACATTGTTTTAACCATGGTAATCAGGTAACGATGCCATTCAGCAAACTCCAGATCCATTCTTCGTGCACGTGTTATGTCTTCGTAGAAGGGCAAAATGGCCGACGATGTGGACGATCTCTTAAGAGAGCTGTGGAAAAGAAGGATTTTAACGGACAGTGAGGTTAATTTGGGTGTTGTCTTGGATGACACATTCGAGCTAGTGATGCGAGAGGCTCAGAAACCAGGAGGTATTAGTTAACGACGGGTATGTAAATTTGGTGTGGACACTGAAATCTGTACTGAAATCCGGACTGGCTGGCAAGATGGCAGTGCACGCAAGTTGCCTCAGGCAACGTCAACAAGTCACGGCTGAGCTGAAGATAGGGAAGCTGCGGTGCAAGCGGTCGGCAAGTTTTGCAGCGCAGCAGTGGCAGGTACCACGAAGGCAAATAAAGTGACAGTTACAGTGTGGAGCGAAAGTGATGTGGAAGTGGAGGACACTGTTGAGACTCAAGAGCCAGAGCGACAGCGACACTCAAAGAACCTACAGGCCTTACAGAAGTTATATGGTGGGGGCCTAGCTAATGTACGTATCCCCCGATCTGTAGTAATGGTGTGCGCGCAAGCTGGAAAATCCTATTCCGCCACCCAGATATATTTGGCTGTGGAGAACGTAGTGAGTGTAGGATAAATTGTTGTGGCGGGCACACTGCGCGTGGGACATGTCTTTGAGGTGGTGCTTCGGTCCGTAGTGGCGAAACAAAAACTGTTGCGTGCAAGGCTAACCATAAATAAGTTTCCTGTTGAGCTGCATGATCTTCACGAACAAACCGTGAAGGGCAGACTGCATTAGTTGCCCAGGGAAATTACGGCCCAAGAGGTTGCGGCGGTTTTTGGACACAGTGCAACACTGCAGAAGCACTCGTTCGAGAAGTTGCAGATCAGGGGAGGAGTAGTCTGCGAGATGGCTGTGCATCAGATTATACATTGCGCTTGCGTGAAGGCGTAACGATAGAAGATGTCCTGGGTGTGGTTCTGATTAAGGGGATCCAGACCGTCGTTTTACTAAGTGACTGCGCACTGAAATGTCTACGTTGCCAAAAATGAGGCCACTACCGTCGCGTTTGCGCGAGTATTGGGTGCGCGACGTGTGGGGGTCTAGTGTGAGCCGCGGCAGTTGTGTCAACATCTTCGTGCGGCGGTGGCGCCTGCCAACTCGCCCCAAGCACAGTAGCCAGCTGCAACTGCAGCGACAGCCCCGACCACATGCTCGACAGCAGCAAGCGAAGAGCCTGGAGTTGAGTGCCTTGAGCACCAGCGCTCCCTGTCTTACGGCGGCTTGTCAGGGTAGGGATTTGCCTGGACAAATTACACAAAAGAGCGGCGATGGAGACAAGATTGGATGCCTGACGTGTCAAGAAGAAGATACGAGGAATGATGGAGGGACAGTGGGTCATGCCCCCGGCAAAGCGAAAGAAAAGGGGAACTAAGAGGAAGAAAATTGCAGACTCTGCACCAACTGTTGCGATGGATACGACGGCAAATTCAGTTGACATGGGCAGTGGTAATGTGGGAGGAGAGGAGGGAAGAGTAGAAGAGTGTATGATTGTCATGCAAGATCACCAGGAAATTCTGGTAATCCAACAGCAAGTGAGTGGTGTGCAAGATCCAGGTGAGCACTCTTATGCTGGTGTGTAGTCTGCCAGAGACGTGGACCAACTTACGAATGCGGTCCCCGTGTCTGAAGTCTCGGATGGCCAGTCCATTGTGATTTGTAGCGAGCTGGATGGGGGCCAGGAGACTCAGGGGGAGGGGAGGTGGGTCCTTAACCTAAATTTGCAGGTTTGACAGGTTGCAAGAATGCGTAGTGGAATGCGCATGGTGCTTTGCGTAGGTTGAGCGAAATTGAGCTGCTTCTGTGGCAAGTTGAGGTATTGGGCATACAGGAGTCCAACAACATGCAGGGGTTTGACGCGTCAGCCTGGCAAGCTGATTTCGTGTTCTCGGGTGTTAAAGTTGGTGTTTTCTTAAAGTGGTCCATATCAGGTGGCTACGTTCGCGCACTGTACGTGGCATTGACGCAGTGGCGGTCAAGATATGCATGTTTACTGAATGGGTGGCGGTAGTGTTTGTGCATGTCACTGGCATGCCAATGGAGTTAGACTGGTCATGCTGGTCACCAGTTTACGTCACCAATTATTGTTGGAGGAGATTTCAACAGCCACCACTACGACTGGGGCTCGTTGCAGATTGATACCAGGGGCCGCCGGCTATCTTAGGTCATAGACGGCCAGGAATTCAAATAATGCAGGATGGTACGCCAACATTTGTCCGGTGGCAACAAAACAGGATTCAGGAATTGGTCCTGGACTTTTTTGTTTGCTCGCGTAACATTGCACCGTGGTTCACATTTGAAGTATCTGATGATTTACGTGGCAGCTACCACTTACCAGTTGCTCTGTCCTGGTGCAAGGAGGAGGGGTGAGAATGGTTTCTATGCCAGTAATGAGGTCCGGCAGCTTCTCATGGCGGCAAGCCCGACCGGTTGTGGACAACGGTATCTTTAGTGGATGGGTTGCAGCTCGTGCGGCGAATCGATTTCGGGCAAGCAGTTCAGCCAGTGCACGGCCCAATTGCTTGCCGTGGTGGACATACAAGTGCACATTGGTGGTCAAGGCTAGGCGACGACCTTACCACAAGTGATGAAATCTGGTTAATTTACAGAGGCATATCGAAAGATTCGCATTTTATTTTGCGAGCTGAAAAGGCAGCTTACGGTGAACGTCTCTGTGAGCGAGTTGCGAAGTCTAACTCACTTTCACAGGCCTGGAAGGCCCCGAGTCAATGCAGAACTGGCTGTATAGTATGGTTGCCACCATTGGCAATCGAGAGGTTCTGTGCGGACCCGAGATAGCCAATGCCTTCAATGTTAGATTTGCCAGCGTGTACAGTCTGGCGGAAGGAGTAGCTCCTCTGGCGGTGGAATCTCTCGCTGGTGATGTGCCGTGGGAGTAATCAGAATTTACGGCATCGTTGTCTAAGTGCACGAGCTCAAGTGCGTTGGGAATAGATAGGATAGGGTACAAGACCCTTCGGCGGCGGACAGCAGTGGAGCAGCGGGCCCTCGTAGCCCTATATCAACAGTTGTTGTAAGGGACTCCTATTCCTCCAGCATGGATGTTTACCATTCTTGTTCCTGTGCACAAGACAGGGAGCAATCGGTCTGAGTTGGTAAACTACAGGTCAATTGCCTTGCTGCCGTGTGCCAGGAACGTATGTATGGTGATTAGGAGACTGAGCTAGCACATAGAATACCACGCGTGCCTGGCGGGTGTGCAGTTCGAGTGTAGACCCAATTGCAGTGCTCAGGATGCTGTCATGTTTCTTCTCTCTAGCATTCGTGAAGCGTGGGCACAGGCCAAGGTTGTCTTGGCAGTCTTTCTGGACATCAAGGCAGCCTATGACACTGTGTCCATAGCGTGGGTCAGAGCATCCATGGTCAAAATGGGTGTCAGCTGTCGACTGATCGACACCATTGTGGCGCTGCTTTGATTAGGGTTGTGATCCCGGCACTGAAGTTGACAGTGAAGCGCAGGGGCTCTGTGGTGACCTCGAGCATGCTGTGTGAGCTCCTTACGATTTTCGTGGCTCCGGACACAGCCCTAGACTTGGAGCTGCCGTCATTCACCCTGATTACGGATTCGCTCTCGAGCCTACCACTTCTTCAGGGAGCCTGTGTATGACTGGATGCGAGTGACCCAGTGGTCTTCACTGTTCTCTGGAAGTTCTGGGTTGCATCCTGCAACAGTCAGGTGATGTTTCGGTGGGTGAGAGGTCATTGCGGGATCGAGGAGAATGTGGGTGAGAGGTCATTGTGGGATCGAGGGGAATGTGGGTGAGAGGTCATTGTGGGATCGATGCATCTGTGCGTCTAGTTGTGCTTCCAAGAAGCCCAATGGAACTTTCCCTACATGGGAGAGAGAAGGTGGGTCACCCCATGCCCCATCGTGTTCTGTGGTTCGCTGTACATTGGTGTGTCTAGTTGTGCTTCCAAGAGGCCCACTGGAACTTTCCCTAAATGGCAGAGAGAAGGTGGGTCACCCCAGTCCCATCGTGTTCAGTGGTTCGATGTGTCTTGGTGGTTTGGGAACTCCAGGTTGACTCAGATTAATCGGTGGCGACTTTGAGTAGTGATGGAAACTTGGAGTTGGGGTGATGTGCTGTCACATGTGGTGTTATGGTTGTATACTTTAGGGTATAGGGGCGTACGGTTGCGGGCCACGGCTCCTGAATAAATATGTTCGAAAGAATCCCTGTTTCAGCTAGACGCATATAGATTTAAACCAAACTAAGCTACGTTGTTTATGGCAGCTAGAAACAATAGAATGCCGTATAAATGCAGGCTTTCAGATCCAAGTTGAATAGTTTCAAAGTGGCCAGCAACAATGCCTGCATAAACCATTGTAGCACGACGCCAGAGCCCTACAAAAGGTACACGGATTACTAACAAAAACGTCAAGTGTGCTATAAAAAATGGGGTTATATGATTGAAGTTTCGCTTTGCTTGTTAAAATGTACACGGATAAAATTTGGATGATTTTTAATTGAAATAATCAATTGTACAATCGAGAAAATTGCATCTGTTTAAGTACTGTTGTGCTTTACCAATCATATAGTATTTAAAACGTAAAGCACAACAGCACTTTAACAGATGCAATTTTCTCAATTGTACATTTGATTATTTCAATTAAAAAATCATCCAAATTTTATTTGTGTACATTTTAACAAGTAAAATATAACTTCAATCATAAACCCCCTTTTTTACGGCACACTTGTCGTTTTTGTTAGTAATCAGTTATTGCCTTAATCAATTTCTGAAGAAAGAATGCTTTATAACAATAACAATTATTATTATTACTTTAGTTTTCGTAGTCTTGAATCGACGCGAGTCTCCCTCCCCAATTTTCTCTTTTCGATGACGTCTGACATTCCAACGAACAGTAGCATTCACAGATGATATGTATTCACAAATGCGTCATAAATATTCCACTTACTTGGCACGACGCGGGCAATGCGAAAAAAAAACTAGGGTGCTAAAACAATCACTACCAATATGCGAAAATCAGTTTCTTTACTTGGACTGGAAAGTGTCAAAAGAAAAAGGAGAAAGGAGATGTCTGAATAGATGTCGTGAAAATGATTAAAAAAAACAAAGAAAAAATAATGTGTTAGATGTAACTGAACGCTCGGAAGATGAAGAAAACGACCAGAAAGTTGATCAAATTGCGTTAAGAGATAAAATGTCAACTAAAGCTCACCTACCAAATTGGAGGGAAAAGTTACTCAGAAATATTACGTAGGATTTGCAGAAAACTTTATACATGGAAGAAGAAAAAAATTAAATAAAATCAGTTGTTTCATAAGTTAATTTTTTGAATAAGAAAAATGAAGAATTTGAAGAAGAAAATAAAGTAGAAAATTTCCATGACAGAAATGGAAAAACTGTTAACAATTTTAAAGGAAGAGAAAGCAGAACAAGAAAAATTTATCAATGATTTGAAACAAGGAATCAATGAAAAGGACCAGTAAGAACGAGACCGTAATCTTGCGAATAATCAGCTTGACTGGTTTCCTGGTGAAAAAATTCCAGACATTGTAGGAAGACTGGCACATACTTTTGGTGCTGCCTTTTTCAAACATGAAATGATTGACGCAGCACATCAGTTACCAAACAAGAACAAATCAAAAACAAGTATACCGCTTCTACAGTTTAAGCACAGAGACTGCAGGGACGCTTGGCTAAAGGTGAAAAAGTTGTAAGTAACAATTGCATGTACAATAATGAAAATGGAAACTGAATTTATTTAAACGACAATACGCCCCATACTACAGACAGCTATTCTGGAAGGTTAGAACGGATGGAAAAGGAAAAGGTTTTAAGTTTGTTTAGTCGTCCATGGAAAAATTACGGTAAAGAAAAAACCAAAATGATCGAAATGTGTTTGTTGTCAGGAAGGAAAGTGATTTCACCCAACTTTCATAGAACCAATAGGCCCTGTGAATAGTATTCTTAAGTGTGACTATTCAATCTCTGAGGTTTAAAAAAAAAAATTAGAAATGACAACATAAAAATTTTTCATAATAACGTAAGAAGTCTTAGGAGGAATTGGGACCTTTTTAATTTTGAATTGGACCATACTAATATGGATTGGGACGTAATTTTCCATACGGAAATTAATATCAAAAGTGAAGAAATTCCATTTTATGATATGTAACTATGTTAGTATCGCATATACTCGTTAGTGGGCTAGTAAACTTAACCTTAAACTAGTGTGCGATGCGAGTCCTTACGCAATCAGAAGTTGCCTGCTGCATGTGATGCCAAATGGACCAATAGCTTTTGCTTTTGATAAGCTAACACATGCGGAGCAAGGCTATTAGTATTTTGATCGAGAAGCCTTGAGTGTGTATTGGGGAGTCGAAAGGTTTCATGAATGTCTTTATGCTCAGCATTTTATTTAGCAATCAGATCAAAAGGCACTTCTCTGGGTCTTTGGCGAAAAAAGCGTCATTCTTCAAATTACCACCGCCAGAGAACAACACTGGTGCTTAAATGCTGAATGGATATTACTATCCATTCCAACATATAAGGGAAAGGCCAATTTAACAGCCGACGCAGTATCGCATTTGCCCTTACCCAGTACTAAAAAATACAAAGAGAAAACGGAGCACTATCGTGTGTTGGCAGCACAGGCAATCAAAACACTTCCGGTTCATGGTGTAAATTTAGCATTAACTACTAGTAAAAATCCTATTTCGTCTAAAGTCTTAAAGTATGCAAAGTGCGGCTGGCCTGAAAAGGTTGGTGACCCTGAGCTACAGCCTTAATTTTGCTAGATTGTAACACGTTATTTGGGGGGCTCAACCCGTGTTATCGTGTCCTTACAGTTCCATAGGCAGGTCTTAAAGGGTCTGTGTAATGGGCATTGTGGCCCATTACACAGGTAAAAGTAAAGGCTTAACTAGATCAAAATGTTGGTGACTAAAATTGACGAGCAGCTCGAAAAGAAATTCAAAACATGTGATGCTTGTCAGCAGAAAAAGGTGCACAACCTTCTGGTCCCAAGCACAACTGGGACCTTTAAAGTCTAACGAGAGGCTCCATGCAGATTTTGCTGGGCCAAGAGATAGGTATATTGTTTTAATTATGGCTGACACTTATTCCAAGTACCCTGTTCTTAAATTAATGAAGGCCACTACTTCAAAATGGGTCGCAGAAGTGTGACAGCATATGACTGAGTTTGGTTTAAATTTGACGCTAGTTGCAGACAATGGTTCGCAATGGATGAGTCACACATTCAAGAACTGTTTGTCTCTAAGTAGCATTTGTAATATCACGGGTCCGGCATATGCGCCGTGGAGCAGTGGGCAAGCGGAAATTTTTGTTAAAAATTTGAAGGGAGCATATAGAGTTGAAAGGGCAGAAGGGAGCTCAATAAGACAAGCAATTAATACCTATCTAACATCTGCCAGAATCACCCCAAATGCTACAACGTTGCGAACACCTAGAAAATTATTTTGGGGTCGAGAAATGAAAAGTAAGTTAGGCTTACGCTTACCAAATCTTATAGAAATTGTTCATAGGAAGCAATATAAGTAAATCAAGCATTTGCAGCATAAAACACCCTGTAGAATTAAAGACGATTCTTAAGTCTGGGCTAGAAATTATTCTCATACGATTGGTAGAAAATGTTGCCTGCTAAAATTGCCAAGGAACTGGGTTACTCGTAATTCGAAGTTCGTACTGAGAATGGAGTTACTCTTAGAAAACATTCTCAACTGCATTTACGAGATGTGAATGATATTGCCTGAATCACCAGCTGAGCAGACTAAACTAAAACAAACACAGATCAGGCATCAGCCAGCTTTCCTGAGCTGACCAATTCAAACCATGGCCAAACCGAATTAACCAACCAGAGCTTATTAGACCGAATAAAGGTCTAATAAGGTCACCTAACATTGCTATGCAGTGTTCAGAAGGCTTAGTAAACAATGCTCCTAAGCCAAATAATAAAAATCTAGGGCTGGGTAGAGCTAACAAAAGAAAGCATAGGACGAGCCCTACAGCTGTACAACCTGCTGTAGAATACGCCACAGAACAAACCCTGTTAAGTTAGATCTTTAAATGAGAATATCTTCATGAGAATATCTTCATATGAGAATATCTTCAATCATGTGCGGCCAGTGACAGTACATATCACTGAAGTTGATGATTTTCTGGCCACTGGAGATGGTATTACCCCAACCTTCACCCCAACATTGATTCAAGATGCATGTGAACATTTGCTAAATGGAAAGGCACCAGTCAGCGATGGGATCCAGAATGAACATGTGAAATTTGCTTCCCCCAAGCTAAAGGATCTTCTTGCACATATGTTTAATGCAATGGCTTACCACTGCTGGATACGGCAGGCCATGTCTTATAATGTTATTTCACCTGTTGTGAAGCTGAAAACTAGTGATCTTACTTTGGCCTATAATTATCGTCCCATTGCCCTTGCCACCACCTTCTCCAAAATTTTTGAACGAGTCATTGCATCTTCTTTGAGCGGCTTTTTGCGTATGGACGATAGCCAGTTTGCATTCAAACCAAAGCGTGGTACGGATCAACCGATCTTTATTCTTAAAGAGGCTGTGAGGCTTGCTAGACTTGGGAAAAACCCATTGTTTGCTGCGTTCCTTGACCTGTCCAAAGCCTACGATCGAGTTAACCACAGTACACTATGGCATATACTGATCAAACGTGGGTTTCCCAGGTGGTGTGTGGGTACTCTGTGGCAGTGGCTTCGATCACAGCAAATGCTTGTGAGATGGGGCTCGTCCTTGTCGTAACGGTTCGGAGTTTCGAATGGTGTTCGTCAGGGAGGAGTATTATCGCCATTATTATTTAACATCTATATTGACGAATTACTCACTAAACTCCAGGACGTCGATGCTGGTATTACGTTTGGAGGACTTAGGATCAACCACCTGTATTACGCAGATGACCTGGCTCTTCTTTTAATGTTCGTGGTAATAGCTATACCAGAGGCCACTGCTATAAACTAACAGTTGCAAGGACTAAATTAGATTGCGCTAAGTTCTTTTTTGCAAACCGTGTGGTTGGCTCGTGGAACTCATTGCCATCCGAGCTGGTGACAGCTAGTAGCATACGCCAGTTCAGGTCGGGTCTCCGTAGGTTGGATTTGTCTGTATACTCAAGTGTTTTTAATATGTTTAGCATTTAGCTTCTTTTGTTTTCCTTTGTTTGATAGTATTTGCCCTCGGACTCGGCAAATTTTTATTTGCCACGTATTTCTTTTCGTATTTTAATAATTTGGGATAGCGTATCCAATGTGATCCCTTTCTGTATTCTCTTTACCTGTTTTTATTATTATTATTATTTTAATATTTTAATTGTATATTATTTTAAATTTTTATTATCTTTATTAAGATTGTCAATAATGGTTTAATGGGCCAAGTTTTAAACTGCGATGCATTTTATTAATTTATATATATTTTGTTAAATTTTATTATATTTTATTGTATTGAAGAAATATTGACAATGATACCCGGCTTTTCCCTCCACTTGTCCCTCACGTTTGGCGATGCCATCGGGGACCATTGTGTCCCTGGCAGGTCTAACCTTGGTGGTAAGGCATTCGTGACCCCAACCCAATACCATATACCCTTACCCTGCAGCCGAGCCATCATCTTCGTTTTAACATTTTAAACTTTTAAACTTTTGTACTTTATAATTTTTAGTTGTAACATCGGATGGCAGTCAGTGGCCACCAGGTCCTTGCCATTCCGGTTGCATTTGAAACAAACATATATTATTATTATATTATATTCTCTGCCCCTCAGCTAAAGGCTTGCAACTTTTGCTAGACTGTTGTCAACGCAGGAACGTCCCTTATCTCAAATTTAACCCTACTAAATCTGTCAGCTTTTTCTTTCCTGCACGTAGTGGCATTCTTAGAAATCTGGAGCCCCCTACTGTTGCTCTAAATCGTAATCCTTTATTATATGTTCAGCAAGTGAAATACCTATGCACGGTGATCTCGCTAGACCTAAGAGATGACAGTGATATTCTAAATCAGCGTAGAAATACCTGTATTAGGGCAAACACCATCCGTAGGTTGTTTTGTGGTTGCAGCCAGAGAGTTGTGGCCACTGCATATACTACGTATATGTCTCAAATCTATGGCATGCATCTGTGGACAAACGGTTCTACCCAGTGCTTGAACAGCCTCAGAGTGTGTTACAACAACGGCCTATGATTCTTGTTTGGTTTGCCCACCTGGAGCAGTGCCAGTATGTTGTTTGCTACGTTGGGTGTCCCGAGTTTTGGGGAAGTCCGCAGACAGAGGGTTTATGCGTTCCTGAGCAGAATGTACTCCTCGCCTAATTCTACAGTGAGGGCAGTTGTAGACTCAAGTCTCCCTACTGTCAGGGAAACCCTGTCCTTTATGTTGGGATTACTTCAGTGGAGGCCGTGAAAGTGGTTCCAGTGTTGTTTTGTCTGTGTCGTTGTTATACTTAGTATTTTATTATATTTGTTTTTACTTTGTAATGCTTAAAATATGGACCCTTGCTGGTCTGAAATAAAGTTAAAGTTAAACCTGTAAATAAAATTGATTAATTTTTTTCTACTATTTCTAGTTTTTAAACTGTCCAAATTAATTAATTAATTAATGAGTAACGTTGGCTGTTCGTAAAATGTCCACGTTACTTGTGTGCTCGATTGAGGGCACCATTTTAAATTGTTACCGATGTAGTAGAAATGTATATGTCGTCTCTGTTGAATGTGCGCGGAATGGACCACACGATTTTATTTTTGTTCCCGAGGCGGAAAAAATGTTTTTGTCTTTTGTTGTTTGTGTGTGTAATGGACCGCACGTTTTGAAATTTAATATGATTGTTGTTCAAAACATCAACTGCTAGGAAGCAAAAGGCCAGCAGCAAAACAAAAACAAATAACGATGGGGAAAAGCACAGAAACTAAAATGATGTCATCAACCATAGAGATATCATCTAATTCAGGACCTCAGATGTCATCAAACCAAATTTATGATCTCATCAATAGCAATCAAAAATCCATACAAGACCTGAAAATTGGATATGATATGATCCAGTTGTTTTTCTTCTTAAGAGGTGCATTGTAGCATATGTAGCTAGAGTGCCACATTACGCAAATAGTGAATGCTCTTGTGACGTCCTCAGATGGCGCCTCAGATGCATTGTATCGATTACACCCCTGTTACCTTACGAGACTGTCTGATCACATGTGTGACAGCTGTCATACATTTTATATAAAACTAACTTGTCAATAAACCATGTCACTTGCCTACTCATTGGTATAAATTCTCAGTATCAGTAAATTGTTAATATTATGCTAATCGGCCATCCGGTCTAGTATTTCACAGGCGCATACTTAGGGCTTCGCTCGCACTCACTTAGAGCATATATAAATTCCCTTGGGTTCTCTGGTCGTACGGTACTGGACGACTCCAAGCATGTTTGTCACTAGGCTAAAACCACGTTCACACTACGATCCTTAAACTCGTTTAACACTAAACTCGTTCAGCTATACGGACTCAGCTAAACGAGTTCCCAAAAGAAGCAATCACACTTGACCGAGTTTGGCGCAACGAATTCTGGGTATTATTGAAGCTTGTCGCGAGCAGGTAAACGGGAAAACGTCAGACCTTAAACGAGTTTGGCGAGCTAAACGACTTTGAAGAAGTCGTTTAGGCTAAACGACTTCCAGACGCGTTGGAAACGCGTTTAGTGTAAACGATGTTGTTCAGACTACGTTGCCCAAACGAGTTTAGGCCCTTAAACGAGTTTAAGGATCGTAGTGTGAACGGGGTATAACTGATACCGGCAAGGCAGCAAATTGACTGACCTGGTGAGGAACCTAGCTTCTATCTCAATTGGCCTTGGGAAAAACACATATCTCAGTACCTTCCTAAAGCACCGAACAGAATGAACCAAATGCAACACTGTTGGTGACAGTTCAGCTAATTCCCTACTATATACTTTTTTCCACATTATGTTTTTAGAAAACTGACTGTATGACGCCACGTTTTCTTCTACAACGAGTGCAAAAAATCAGTAAACATCCCATTCGTAAACTCTAACAGTAACTTTGTAGAGGGGGGGGGGGAATTGAGGCTTAATGGCTTAACTTTGTAGAGTCTCCAAGTGTGATATTCACATGTTTTTGCACTCTTAGTGCAAGGAAACAAGTCGTCATCCAGTCAGTTTTCTGAAAACATAATGTGGAACAAACTATAGCCGCGTTGATATGGCTTGCTTACGTCAACCATCTTCAGCGATTAGTTGATTTCCGGCGAAGCTGTTACCTCGTGCATGCTACGTAAAAAGAACCACCAATGGCAATCACCCATTACCACCACCCCAAAATGGTTTGCAATTTGGCATTGATCGCGCCTGGTCACATCCATTAGCCTAGCCTGGTCAAATCAATTAGCAACGTCTGGTCATGTTAAAGGAGTGATGTAACAAGTGCGCTGTTGAGCTTGTTGATTTTGCTTAGCTGCGATTCCAGTTTCGGAAGGTACTAAACGACTGACGCAACGTTACTGCGCACGCGCGACGTCAACTTTGGAGCCAAACTGTCTCTAACAATCGGTACCTTCCTAAATGACCTAACAGAGCGAACAGAACGCACTACTGTTATAGACAGTTTGGCTCCAAACTTGACGTCGCGCGTGCGCAGTGATGTTGCGTCAGCCGTTCAGTACCTTCCTAAACTACAATACAGCTCAACGAGCTCAGCACCTTATTGATACGTCATACCTTCACCGCGACCAGACCTAGCTAATGGATTTAACCAGGCTTGGCTAATAGATGTGACCAGGCAAGAACAATGCCAAATTATGAACCATCTCAGGGAGGTGGTTTGCTGGGATGGAGGTTTGAGCATGCGCGAGCTAACAGTTTTGACGAAACGGATTCGTCGCTGACGATGTTGACGTCAATCAAACCGCATCAACACGGATATTAGCAGGGAATGTGCCAAACTGTCACCAATAGTGGTGCGTTTGGTTCGCTCTGTTAGGTCGTTTAGGAAGGTACCGATAGGTGAGTTCTGTTCGCTCTGTTCGGTCCTTTATGAAGGTATTGCCTGATTGGCATAGAGTAGAGCGAGGAACGCAGCTACTATCTCAAAGGGCCTTGCACAGGGTACAAATGAGGCTAGGGTACGGCTGCTTTGGCGTTGCCTCAGCACAGGTATTTTCCAGGATCACCAACTTGTTTTTAATTTTGACTTCAAGGCAACGTAGTGATGGAGCTCGCGCCCGTGCCTAGTGGGAGAAAAACTTTTGAATGTGGAGAGTGTCGTAAAGTCTTTGCCCTAAAAGGAACGTTAGCTCAGCATGAGTTTGGGGTACACAGTGGGAAAAAACCTTTTGAATGCGTAGAGTGTGGTAAAGCCTTTTCGCGAAAATCAATTTTATTTAAGCATGCATTGGTGCACAGCGGAAAGGCACAGTTGAAACCTTTTAAATGTCTTGAGTGTGGTAAATGCTTTTCGCAAAAAACGATTTTATCTCAGCATGCATCTGTACACAGTAAACAGACACCATTTAAATGTGATAAATGTGGCAAAGCCTTTTCCAGAAAGTCCTGTTTGGCGCAGCACGCGATTGTGCACACTGGGAAAAAATCAATTAAATGTGAAGAATGTGGCATGCTCTTTTTGCGAAAAGGAAATTTTACGCAGCATACGCTTATTGTACACCAGGGGAAGAAACCATTCGAATGTGGCGAGTGTAAAAGGGCCTTTGCAAAGAAGTCCTTGTTAACGAGGCATACACTTGTACATAGTGGAGAGAAATCATTTATATGTGACGAATGTGGCCAAGGTTTTGCCCTCAAAAATGGTCTATTGCGCCACATGCTTGTACACAGTGGAGAAAAACCATTCGAATGTGATCTGTGTGGCAAGACTTTTTCTTTAAAATCAAATTTACTAAGTCATGACCGTTATGTACACATTGGAAAGAAACCGTTTAAGTGTGATGAGTACGACTGTGGGATGAACTTTGTGCAGAAGTCAAATCTAGCCGATCATGTGTTTAGCGTGCACCGTGGAATGAAACCGTTTACATGTAATGTGTGTGGCAAGGCCTTTGCACGAAAATTTAACTTGGGGAATCATATGCTTTTACACAGTGAAAAGAAAACCTGAATGTGGTGAATGTGGAAAAGTGTTCGGCAACTAGTCTTATTTAACTAGTCTTATTTAATCTACCCTCACAATCTTGTACACAGTTGACGGAATCCGTAATGTCCAAAAAAGTGTCCAAAATTAGGAAGTTTGTAAACAGTGTTGGTTGGAACTTTTAAACGTGCCAGATAGGTTTACAAGGCCCTCGTCAGATCAAAGCTGGAATATTCTAGTTCAATGTGTGACCTTCATACTGAGTGCCTTGTCAATGATGTTGAAAAAGCTCAACGACGTGGTGCAAGAATGATTTTCGGAGATTTTGAATGAAAATGCTGTATTATGGCGATGATGAACTCGTTGAAATTGCAGCCTTTGGCCATGTGAAGGCGTGATCGTGGACTGGGTATATCCAGGAGCCGATGAATGAGCCCCGCATGTTCATTTTTTCCTGGTATATCTTATAAAATCTACCATGAAAATACAATTCTAAACTCTGTAGATTACTTACTAGCGCCTGACTATTTACTGGGGTAGATCAACCAAGAAAGGTGAAATGCCCTCAGTCTAATAACGTTGAGGTTGCTGAGTCGTTCTTTCCAAAAACCACACATCAATGGAACGAACTAACGGCGGACAATGTGAATGCTCCAAGCTTTAATGGGTGTAATGAAAATTGCTGTCGCCTCGTACACTTATTCAGTGTAGCCAATCAATGGCTTAGTTCTTTTTAATTGCGTTGTATGTATATTTCTTGTTCTTTGTACATTTCGGTTTTAAATAGGCGGTGCTTGCAGGATGCTACCACTATTTAAATAAATAAGTAGTGAGTGAAACCCGTAATGTGGTTTTTCTTAATCAACCAGACATTCATTAAAAAGGAAAGATGATCTCGGTATACACAGTGGAGAGAAACCATTTGAATGCAGTTCATGCCCTTAACCGTAAATCGTTATTAAAGAAGTATGAAGTTGTAGAATAGCTAGTACCATGTATAAGTCATATAGTTCACTTCCGATATAGCAAAGCTGTGACAGTGTTGATCTACTATCAGATAATCACGACCTACCTTTCTGCAAGCACAGTAGAAGGTTTATTCAGCAACATGTATACGATACAGCTTCTTACAACATCTAGTCTTTCTTCCTCTCTGCACTCTGGGTTAATGTGGGGTGTTTACAAGAACAAATTTACAAGAAATGTAAAGTACCAAATCTTCACATAATTCTCACAAAGTGAGACATCACATTACAGAAGTACGATAATGGTAACCAACTCCCCACCAAAACTTCATAGATTTCGAAAAGCATAGATTATTGGACAGTACAAAAAAAATTCTAAAGAACCCAACTACAAGCTACTTTACGGTCATCGGGCGTGCACGGGTTTGGATGAAACGGGTGGTGGTGCAGGGCAAACCGACCCTCGCTGCCATTGGCCACCAACACCAGAAGGTGAGGTAGCAGGCCGCAATTGTGCCACCACCCTCCCCATCATCCACATGGCAGTACGCACTGGGGGACAAGGCAACGTACCAACCGACCATTCACCCTACATACTAACCTAGGCAGCCTACCCACACTCCTGGTGCTCCAACCTACGGGAGTCGTCCATCCAAACCATTATACAACCCAACAAAACTACAGAGGAAAATCGGCTGTCCAAATACCAGGCAGAATTTGTGCATCGGCATCTGCAGGACAACATCCCACAGAAATCACGAGCGGTCAGTAGCAATTACACAGCATTGGTCTCCTAAAGCCGCGATCTCGCAGCCAATTACAAATCCGCCGCCAGAAGAAACCCTACCTGTAGAGTCTCAACCTAGTGTGACATCACTTCATATCAGCACTGGAAAAGTCCTCCACACCGGAAAATAGATTCCCCAAACCGGTGCACTATAATTTCCTAACTTAGCCACAAAGTTAACCAGCGAACCGAGTCGAAACAGATTCCCAACCCCCCCCCCCCCCACCCACTGTCAGCAAGTACACATGTACACATGTAACCACTAATGCACATTCAAGACCCAGATGCCAGCAGCATAGCAACTAATTACCGAACACAAGAAGGAAAAGTACAGATACAAACCTTACCAACACGTATCAATGTCTTATTTCAATGGTTGTCTACACTTTCGGTACAATCATTTTTTTTTCTAGCCTACACAACTGAGGCGGCGAGTTGCCCCATCCTCCTTCCAAAATCGCTCCAACAAGCCCGTATTTTGAAAAGGATCCCAGCAACAAGCCTTGCGGTGCCTCTTGAAACTCCCAAAAAAGTGTTGTAGATTATTTTCAAGTAAATACCCGCTGGGGTGGTGCCACAGGAGGGGAGCAGTCCGCCCCGTGTTGGGGAAGGCTTGCCCTCTGTCAGGGAGTAACTGATATTGTCGTTGGGAAACAGCAGAAGACGGAGTCTGCGTGACAACATAAAATTCATACAAATTTGCGGGGAAAAGCTGAAAATAGAGTCGGACATTTTGTTTGCCAGTAGTCCTACTGTTGCTACCTCATTACCTCCATGAGCTATCTTAGTTGATGCAGAAACGTCAACTAAATTTGTATAAAACAAAACTTATTAAGGATTCCAGCTAAGTTTTCGTCGTGTGAATTTGTGATATCAATGAACTTCACGAAAATAGTGTACTGAAAATTGATTTTCTGCGTTAGATCGTCACCGTCATGATTTAACATGCATCTTAGTTATGAGGGACGTTTGGGATGCCAACTCTTGACCAGTTACCTCTAAAAGGAAAAGGCCCAATTTTAAAAGCCCAATGCACAAGGGCAAGTTTTGTCTCCCAACCAAGAGGACTTCAATTCAAATTCAGCCTCTAACCAATACAGGAGTAACAAAAAAATTCTCTGTCTCACAAATGGCCGTACATTTGACGTGTGTATTTTTACTAGGGTTATAGCCGAAACGTCAGCTAAATTTGTACACAAAACTTGTTAAGCTTTCCCCCAAAATTTTCGTCAGTTTAAATCTGAAAAATTAACTCTATGAAAATCGGGCAAAGAATCAAATTAAAAAAACTTAGGTGGCGGATGATTTGCTACTAATCCTTTTTCACTTAGCCCATCGCCAATGGTATTTAAATCTATTCTCAGTTAATTTAGTAACGTCAGCTAAATCTTCTGCCATTTGAAAAGTAATCAACAAGTATTGATGATTACTTTTCAAACCTAAATTATTAGTTAATATTAGTTATTAGTTAATATTAAAGTAATAATATGAAAAAAAATTAGTTCATCAGTTAATTTAATTTGTAAATAAAATGTAAAAAAAAAAGCACCAGAAGTGAAAAACTAACCATCACAGTTAGTTTTTTACGACCTCTCATATTGAAGAATGTTTACGAAAACATCCCAAATTTGCTTAACAATGTGTTGCAAACATGGGAGCTCAAAATTGGCCCTCAAATAGCGTAAAATGCATCAGCTTACAGCGCTCCCCCAAACCCCCTACCTGGATTAACCGGGACCCAGCCAAAGTACAACAAATTTTAACAAAAGACTTCAATTTTCTTTACCCCCGGTCGGGGAATCATTCCCCCCTCCCCCACTCCTCCCCTTACTGGAGTTGGCTGGCGGCACTGCTGAATATCCGTAATGTGATTTGAGGCAAGCAATACAAAATAATACAGTCTAGTAATCAAGAAAAATTTTCAGTAGATAACAACCGGAGTACAGAAAACACGTAAGCTAACAACGCTGACCAGGCGAAATTATGGCACCCCTGAAACCTCAATTTCGAAAAAGCTAAAAGGCGAAATCAGCCAAGGGAAGTAAAATCCTAAAATAAAATACACTAACCACAGTCAACCGGTCCAAAGAAGGTAGGAATCGTTTTAGTTACACAATACACAACGCCGCAGAGGTGGTAGTGACCTTCCAGTGACCTTTCCCGCCAAAATTTAAGGGGGGGGGGGGCAACTCCATACGGCTAGAAGTCCCAAATGAACAATTGAACATGGCACTCGACACTGTAATGAACTCCAAAAATAACTTGCCCAGGGCCATGAGAATACCCAGCAATAATCCACTGGCCTATCCACAAACGCCAAACCACGGGGACTGTCATCACGCGTAGGCCACAGAAACCCAATGTTAATCAAAGTTAGCGTAACTGTGTATCACCGAAATTGTGCGATCATTAGGATTCAAAAGATTATAAGTCGTTACACTGATCTGTATTCATGATAGAAAATAAAATAATGCAAAATACAATGCACATGAAGAGAAGCTTCCAATGCAATCTCAAAGGGTAATAAAAGGCAGTTATGTCATAACCTATATGTTAGTAGCAAAATCCCACAAGCCAGTAGGCACTGCGGTAAAAAAATAGTATTTATCAAAGCGCTCGTGTTCGTGCACACCATAATTAAGACCATAATTAAAACCATAATTAAAACCTCACAACCTGCGAAGAGCAACGGTAAAATGTTACCTAAACCAACATGCTAAAATGCGACTATGAATGCTGTTATCAAAAACGTGTAGCCTATAAGGTGCTACGATAACAAGAGTAACGGATAAAACTAACATACAAAAATACAGTTATACAAACTCGGTATCAATACCAGCGTGAGTATGACACGTAAATCGTAGAGACAACGATAAGTCTATTCAATACTAATGATTAATCCAAACTCCTTTCACAGGCAGTACAAAATCAAGTGAGTGATGGTTGGAACCAGCAGGATATCACAAATGCAATCCCCCATGACAACGCTTAGGGCACTTTAAAGCTAGGAAGTTAACTAGTTAAATTTCACATAACGAGATACTCTGTTATATCATAGGTCTCCTTAAGACGAATAGACTACAGTCAAAACTCAAAACTAGAAAAATATAGGTAAGACTATAAAAGGCTACAGGTAAGACTTGAAAAATATCAGATATTGAACCCATAACGACGGCCAGGACTAGAAAAATAATACCAGCAATTAAACACCCAGCAGTAACGCTGGTTAATATCATAATTGGGTAAACTGTAACACTTAATCATTACAAAAGACGTTATATGAAAATCAAGTTGACTCTCGCAGCATCCTACAGCTCTTCACATGTTTGCTGCAGACATCACCCGACGAGATCCAAGGTATACGAGTGCATGGCAGATAGTGACTGTGCAACGTCACCACCACTAACATCATCCGGTGGTGGACCGTCAACACTAGCATCATACAACAGGCTACCACTCAGTTTGTCGTCGAGTATGTTCTGCATGACAATCGGAACCTTGAAAACAAAGCCAGGGATATGCTCCGAAACAGTCGCCATCCATCGAAGTGGGGCAGCACTGACAGTTGAGCTTGCATGGAAGGAATAGTGCCGTGTGAATCCTTAACCCACGTAACGGTAATATAAGGAGCAAGGCCCCCTCACGTCTGCTTCTACACCAGCTGCAGCTAAAGTTACATGTACGTCATCAGTAGCCAAGGAAGGGAGGAAATCTAATACCAAAGCTGTGAATGACAGGTCGTGCAGATCCAATTGAGTCACATGAACGTCTGGGATAATTTTCGGCATGCTAGCAGATGCAGGAGTAGAATGTTGTGATGATGCCATCATCACACGGCCTCCTCATTCCAGTTTTTCCCTCTCGCCAAACGATCGCGCATGTGTGCTCGCCACCTTGCGGAAAGAAAGGAGGCCATGACAGTGAGTTCACGCCCTGGCTTGGAGACAGTCTCTCTTAGCACGTGAATAAATCAAGTAAAGGATGAATTTGAGTTTTCCCTTCGGCAATCCAGGCACATAGAAGCAGAAGAAGAGAATCCGACAAAAGTTGGCGCCCGAACAGAAGAACCAAGACTTGGAGGTAATTACGACTAGAAATTCAGTGATTGAAGGGCGATAACTTCTATTCAAGCGTGTGCATGCCTCCATGTTCTTCTTCAACCGCTCGATGATCAAGACAAAACTCGACCGAGAGAGACAATCTGACGGCCATCACTGAACAATCGCTTAACATCCAACGACCCAGACCCTTAACAAACATGTGAGTACGCATTAAAACAGTTGGTGACCGGTTCGTGCCCATATTTTGAAACTAATCCTGAAATGCGCAACCGAACTCATGTTATGAAACCGCATGTGCGCGATATGACAATGGCGGACAATGACTACCTCGTGCCTGTAGCCCAATCGTTCCAAGAGAAGGCAGACGAACTCAAACGGAAAATGGCAGACTTAAAAGCAAGCATCGCCACGTTTAACACAAAATTAACGTCCGTGAACTGCAAACTATTATGTTTGTTAAGCGATGACATAAATGCAGCGCTACAAACAGCGAACGTAAACCAACAGGTCAAGGCATGGCACGCCGCAACAGCAACCACAAGTCCGACACCGCCACCACTCCCCGAACCACCGACAGCATCAAATATCATAGGACCGAGCCTACAATGTCAATTAATTGGATGATACATCGGTTTCGAGCGAATCGAGCACTATCTACAGCTAACTCGTGTTGGCACACCAAAGCACGAAGCACAAATTCGTGAAGCACACGAACAGCGCATGCAAAAAGACTGGAAGAAACTGCAGCTACGCTTGGCCAAAGAAAGAGGTGAGCTCCCGTTACGTGAATTTGTGGCGTCTGACAAAAGTGCACCACCGAAAACCATCGAAATATTTCACAAACAAGAAGTCGGACATCAAAGTCTTTAGAAACCCCACCCAACCAATGACCGAGAACGTCGTAGAGACGACACACGGGATCGGCGGCAGCACAGTCGTTTGACACACTCTGAGAAGACACGAACTGTCCCAAAGCTTACTCGAGCAGTGGAAACAAAACAAAACTCAAGAGGATTTAGAACATGCCTCCTTTGTTGAACTAATCCCGGACGACGGCACGGCTATTTTAATGGGAAATTCGACCACCAGCATCAGAAACAGGACGATCGGCATCCACTCATTTTGTGGACTTCGCACCATACTAGGTACAGGCTACCTAGCCGAGGACGACATGCCACACCACCGTGATAAACCAGGCGAGCTCACATTTCATTTTCCAATGTACGTGACCAATCGCACACAGCACCGAAAACCTGTACGCTGGACCGAAATTGGTACAAGACTGTGAGACGACCAGCACAGGTCCCACCACCCAAAATTGGCATTACAGTAGCTGAAACAACACTCACCACTCAACCACCAGGACCCCAAGCACAACATCACGCGAACCGTAAAAACCACAAGTACAGGAAAAAACACGAGCGAACCTAAATCAAAACAACAGTGCGAATCGTAACATATTTGTTGCCAATAAAGTGTACATATTTTCAAATGAAGTTAGCAAAATATAGTTCTCAGTTACTGAAACATCTTATTTATTTACTGTAGTAGCAAAGAACCTTAAATTCGTATGGTTAGCTGTTAAAACTGTAATTTAAAAGGTTAACAGTAACTGAAATCTGCAATTTTCAGAAACAGGAATTTCTTTTTTTTTCTGTATAAACTACATTAATTGTGAAGTTTATATTTTTAGACTCAATGTGAATTCATTAAAAAATTATTTTTAAGTTTAGACAAAGCCACTGTGTGTGTTAGGGGGAGGAGGAAGTGGTGGAGTTCTGTAAACTAGCACATCTATAATATATGTAATAAGCTGACGTAGTGTCCGGACCAAACGCATCATGCACAACCCAAACTCGTCATGAACGCAAGAAGGTAGGCAGGCTAGCAGGCAGGCAATGCCTGTTGGAGGGGGCTGCTAAGAACGGTTTCCCGCAACTAGAAGTCATTTCAAGTTTTTCAAACCTTGTGATTATTTTTTATTGTTTATCTGATTTTTTTTTAAAACATGGGCCTCGTGTAGTGACTGCCTTCCCGGGTACCTGGGCGGCCTAATCCAACACTGGGAGAGGGGGATTTGTCAGGCTTGGGGGTATTCGCACCGCTAACATCAATGGTCAATCCCTTTTGTCATATGTGTTGTGAGAATGAAGCTTCTTCCCTTTTTTGAAGCCTGGCAACCACAGTTTTTTTTATCTCAATGGCAGCTAGAGTGGCAACGTGCCACTGCCCCAATGCTGTCCAGTAAAGCTTCCCACCAATGCTTTCCTTCCTCACTATGATGCAGGGGGTCTATTCCGCGCTTATTGCATATTGCTTTTCCATTGGCTGTTGATTTTGCTGCCTCCACGACGTCACAATACAGCTGAAGCACATGTGTTAAGTTAAACCAGACCGGAGTCAACAACGTCATACTAAAGTATTGGCGGGAAAACGAATTAATGAGCTGCGGAGTGACCAACCTTCCTATATACTATCGTTCCACTTGACCTATAAGTATAAGCAGGAGTGTATGGAATAAATAGGCTCCTGAGTATAAGTGGTATAAGTATAAGTGGTAATAAGTACAAGTGGTAATAAGTATAAGTGGTAATATATATAAATAAGTAAATTTTTTTTTGCTCACCCAAATTGGGTATGAAGCAAATATCCATAACACACCAAAAAAGACAAAATTAAAAAGAAATACGAGAATCCAAAAGAAAAGTTAATAAACAGTAGAGTGACTGCAGACAGGTGGACTGCGACCGTGCCTCAAAGACAGCTCAAAGGAAGTCACGCTGTCATACATCAAGCTCGCTGTTGGCAGTGCGTTCCAATGTTTGATAATGTCAGGGAAGAATATAAGGGCAAAAAAGTTCCTTTGACACTGAAACAACTTAATCTTTCTGGGATGGTCGTGACGTACAAGGTAGACCGGTTGGCTCATAAAATCCATAGGAATCAAAACCGTATCACCAGTTGCCACCCGGAACAGGAGAGTCAATCTATGCTCCAGCCTTGTTCTCTCCAAAGTGGTCCAGCCCGGGTTGCCCATTAAACCCCCCGTGCCCAAGCACGGTAAACCATCCTTGCAGGTAAACCATCCTTGCACCCCTTCTAGAGTTGCAGCCTCAGCCTCCGTTGGATGCCAATCAGCAGATGCGTAGCTTAGGTAGTAATAAAACATTGCCCAGTAGCAAGGCAAGTGAGTTGCAGTACCTTCCTAAACCACTGAACAGTGCGAACAGAAGGCACCACTGTTACAGACAGTTTGGCTCCAAACTTAACGTCGCTCGTGCGCAGTAACCTTGCGTCAGCTGTTTTGTACGTTCCGAAACTGCAATCACAGATCAGCAAAATCAACAAGCTCAACAGAGCACTCGTTATGTCATACCTTTAACGTGATAAGACGTGGAACATCGGAAGAATACGGACTCCTGTCCGATTTTTTTTTAATGGACTAAGAATTACCTGCTGAATAATGTTTTCCTCTTCCATTTTTGGGGCAAACGCACAGTTTGGCCGTGATTTAGGTCCAAAGTTAGCACTACGGGAGGTAGGCTGTGACGCCATCTTGTTGCCGGCAGGCAGGCTCCAGGCAGAATATGAAAGCATCAACTGGGCTAAAGTCCGTCAAGTGAAACGCCAAACCCCAACCAGTTCATTACAAGTGAAACGCCAAACAGAAGCCGGTACCTATAACCTAACCTAACGACAATAACAACAAAACAAAACTAAACTGACAATAACAACCCACTTATCTGATCTGTTGACGGGGAAAAGATATCAGCTGGGAAAACGGAACTCTTGTACGTCCATCAGTGCTAGAGTGCGGCTTTGGTAATTGTTTCGAAACCTTACTTTTCACGCTATCGACTTAATTAACATACCTATCGATTCCTTTCGTCGTTAGGGTTCCGAAAATCATAACGAAAACGTGCGCAAACGCTTTTTTATTTAAAAAAAATTATTAAAACACGCTAAAACGCTACGCACAACTGTCGTTTCGTCATCGCGATGCTGCGAGGTGGAGGGGCAACAAGAAAACCTGATTCCGCGCCCCAGCGTATACGGAAATTATCTCGTTCCGGTAGCAGACGAAATGGCTGAAACAGACGAAAAATTGGTTGGTGTATATATAGATATTTGCGGCCGGAATCACAGACTGCAGGGGCGCGCTTCGCGCGCATTATTATATACATCGAGAATTGGTGTAATCAGAAAAAGTATGACGCAAGCATTTGTGAAACAAGGAAGTAGCATAATTTGTTCATTGTTTCACAAATGCTTGCGTCATACTATTTCTGATTACACCAATTCTCGATGTATATGATAATGCGCGCGAAGCGCGCCCCTGCGGACTGTAAATCTGGCCACAAATATCATCGTCTGCCTAGGAAAGAGATATTTTCGTTTAGTAACGTTCTGGTTGAAATCAGGTTTTCTAGTTGCGGAATCATTGCGTTGAATGGCTGCGGCTTCTAGCTTGTTGTTCGTAGCGTTTTAGCGTGTTTTAATAATTTTTTTTTAAATACAAAAACGTTTGCGCACGTTTTCGTTATGATTTTTGGAACCCTAACGACGAAAGGAATCGATAGGTAAGTGAATTAAGTCGATAGTGTGAAGAGTAAGGTTTCCAAACAATTACCGCGGCTTTTATTAATTTCTGACGGCCAAACTCAGCCTTTGCCCCAAAAATGTTATGGGAAAATGTTGTTCAGGTGATCATTTTACATCATTCTAGCCCAACGAGAAGCTAATCGGAGAGGAGTCCGTATTCTTCCGGTAAGCACAAGACGTGTCTAGTTGACTGGACAGACTACGATAATGGCAGCAACCAGGCGCGAGCAATGCAAAATTGCGAACCATCTCGGGGAGGTGGTTGCGGGTGATTGCCAGTGGTGGAGCTTTTGAGCATGCGCTAGGTACGTAACCAGATTCATTGCTGACGATGGTTGACGTAGGCAAGCCACATCAACACGGATATTTAGTAGGGAATGAGCTGAACTGTCACCAACAGTGGTGCGTTTGGTTCGTTCTGTTCGGCGGTTTAGGAAGGTACTGTTTGTAGGTGAGTTCCCCAACGAGCGCAGCGGAACGAGGAATGCAGCTTACTACCTCATTTGGCCTTACCGTTCTATAGCTGTAGCATTCTGTATTTTGTCCATAGATGGATCTGTGCGTCAGGCAGAACCAACCAAAACAACTCGTTTTGTGACGTCAGCTTTCTACCGACACGTTTTGATTCTGAACTGGAACGTACGAGTCCTGTAATTATCTCGGTCGGCCCTGGAATCCTTTTGTGGTCATAAACCTAAATTACTGATTGTAATTACTTCTTTCCGGTCAGGCTCAAACAAATCTGAGGTAACGGAACATTCGTGGACGAATTCGTGATGAACTCTGAGGACTCTGTGCCGATGAATACAATCAAAATCGAAATTAAGGGAAGTGAGAGGGTTAATGTCGCTTTTGACGCAATGCTTTCCAACAGTTCAGAGAAAAATTTTGAATTCGGAGAGGACAACAAGGGCCTTCCGTGTGAATCACCATTAACGCTTACCGAGAGTCCAATGAAACAGGATGCACCTGGACAGATTGGAAAGAAACCTTTTGAATGCAGTGAGTGTGGTACAGGGTTTTCGCGGAAGTCCGATTTAGTGCAGCACATACTTATACACAATGGGAAAAAAACATTTGAATGTAGTGAGTGTGGTACAGCCTTTTCGCGGAAGTCCCACTTAATGCGACACTCACTTATACACAGTGGGAAGACACCATTTGAATGCGATACATGCGGCCTAGCCTTTCCACAAAAGTACAAATTAACACAGCACCAGCTTGTGCACAGTGGAGAGAAACCGTTTGAATGTAGTCATTGTGGCAAGACCTTCGCACTAAAACAATCCTTAACGAAGCACGAGTTATCTGTACACGGTACAAAGAAACCATTCAAATGTGGTAGTTGTAGCAAGGCTTTTGCTCTAAAAGAATTACTAACGCAGCATGATCGTTCCGTACACAGTGGAAATAAACCGTTTATGTGTGTCGAATGTGGTAAGACCTTTGCGCGAAAATTTACGTTAAAGCAACACGAGTTTTGTGCACATAGTGGAGAGAAACCTTTTGAGTGTAATGAGTGTGGCAAGGCTTATGCGCTGAAACAAGAATTGAAGAATCACGTACGTTGTGTACACAGTGAGGAGAAGCCGTATGAATGCAGTGAGTGTGGCGAATCATTTGTACTGAAAGAACTGTTAATGAATCATGAGTTTAACGTACACAATGCAAAGAAGCCGTTTGAATGTGGTGACTGTAGTAAGGCTGTTCTACGAAAACGTGACTTGAAAAGGCATGAACTTTGTGTGCACAGTGGAGAGAAACCGTTTGAATGCTACGAGTGTGGTAAGGCCTTTGCGCTGAAATCAAAATTAAAGATTCATGAGCTCGGGGTACACTGTGGACAGTCGGTACGATGATGAAAAAAAGGCCCAGGTTTGCGTAAGTGTGAACAACGAACTGTAAGAAAGTTGTTTATTATTTAATGATTGTGAAGGCCCCACACCGAAGTGTGTATTAGAGGTCACAACTCCAACATTTTTAAACCACACAAGCAAGGGTGAACACTGTGAATGTTTTACTCATCGTGTGATTGACGATCAGAACTTTGTGCCCCAAAGTGTCACTGATGCAACGTTGATCAACTCTTTCAAAAACAGACTGGTTGAAGTCATTTAGTGAGCAACTTATTTTGTTGGCTGTGTCTCTGGTACTGGTGACGGGATCCAGGTTTGAAAGACTCTGGTCCCGGTGAATTTGTTGAAAACTAAACCTTGATGTTGTTAAAGCGAACATAATTTTACCTAATCACACCTTGGACTAGATCACACGATACCTAATAACCGATCACAACCAAACCTAATCTACATTTTCCTGAAAACCACGCCTTTTTTGTGTGCTGACGGGATCCATATTCGCAGAGCTTCGGTCCTGGCAACATGTACAACCGGGACTAGAGACACTGTTTATTTTGTTTTTTATGATGGTTTTAGTTAAGAGGGAACGAATAAACAGAATGCTTTCTGCAGAATGCTTTCTGCTCTCGAATTACACATTACAAAACTACAAGAAAAAACAACATGCACATAAAAAAACTTCAAAGACAAGAAAAGTCAAACAAGGCTATGACCTTATGATTTTATTAGAATTCTTTGAGATTTTAAAGTGTTTTTGAACTGCTGCACGTTATTTACACACAGTCGTTGAATCTAAAGCATTCCACAAAATATCCTAAAAATAGGATTCGGCAGTATATATTGCTGTGCACAAGCATCCCTGAATACCCTGCCTGAGGGTATGGTCATGCCTGCCATAGAGTGTTGCTGGCTAACAGTACCTGTGCTTATCCAGAATTATATGGCTGTTGAAGTTCTTGTAACATAAACACGTCTTACTCCCCTTCCATCAAGTTGGAGCTTGGGCCATCCTATCTCATTCACCATCTGGGTCACACGTTCATTTTTCATATTAATCATTAACACAATAAGGCGTTGAGCTTTTTCGACTTTTTGAGAGGACTCCCTCGCCTGTGTCTCACGGCACTAGCATACTCAACCACTGGTGGGACAGTCGAGAGGCAGCTTGTCTACCTTGTGTATTGGAGCCGTGCAGCATACGGTAAATAATATCGAGAATTTATTAGGCAGAAACTCTTGCCATGCACTTCCTCCACATGCCTACACCAGCTCACGTGAGGAGTTACTTCAAAAGCCAAACTGCCTGAAGGGTATAGGAGAGTCCTCTTCCTTATGCCTGCATATTTCCAACAATTACACGTTCGCTGAGTGAGTGGGCGAAATTGGATTGACGAAACTTAATTCGGTCAAACATGGACAAACACATGATCGACCAAACCGTACGAGTGTTGCTAACGATGCATCCAACATCATCCGTGAGTACAACGAACTTCAGCAAGCAATACAACATTATTAGCCAGCGAAAGATATTTTCGAGCGTGCCAATTTTTAAAAAAAGGTGCATCCAGTGATTTGATTCGCAGGATGCGGTGATTGAGTGGGCAAAGCGAACGGAAATCGGCGTTTGTTGGTCAGTGTGCGCAAAATTGGATTGAAGAAACTTAACATACACATGGGCATACACATGAGTATTGAGCAACCTACCCGTACCAGTGCTGCAAACGGTCCATCTAAGCCCAGCCCTGCGTAGCACGGGCTTCCTCTAGTTCTTTTCTAAAATTTTGCTTTCCAACACAGTCCATGTGTATGCTCCTCGCAGTAAGGATCTTTGTTGTAAAACCTAGTCAATCCACGTTAAGCATGCTGGTGGTGTCAAGTTTTAAAGGGTTTTGTAGCGAGTATTTAACCGCTTCCGGTTATCTGCCCGATGAAGCCGTAAGGCCCTATGTCTGCAGCACCGGGATAAAGTTTAATAAATTTAAACAAAACAGCGTGTATTGTTAGTAAGGGGCAGATTTGATTTGATTTGATTTTTATTTGAGTCCTACCGGGCCCACAGTGCCATACACTCAAATGCAAACCTACCTTACCCTACTTAACCTAACCGTAATCATAAGCATAATGTCACCATAACTCTAGTTCCAACGCCACACTGTAGGTAGAACGATATGTGAATGACACCCATCGATACAAGTCCACGCCGTAGACCGCATTGCCACTGTGAGACCACTTGGTACACCAGACCAATATTCCCACTGTGTACAAAATTTCGGGATTGACCGACAACGAAGCACACGTCGCAGGTAGAACATTACGTGGGCGACATTCACTGAAAATAATTGACATCACCCTTAATTTCCCTGAACAGTTAATGTTTCATCAACTATGACATTGAAAATAGTAGTTTTTCGACTATTTGAGTGTCGAAAAATGAAACTAGAGCAATGTAAAGCGAAATTTAATTATCTTTCATTTGGTAGTACTTATCTTAGCAGGTATCTTAGAACCGGAGGAGTAGGTACACAAACACGCAACACAAAATACTTTTTAATGATACGGGTATCGTATTTCTCTACTCTTACATACCCTTTTGCTGCTCCTGAATTGCTATCTATCCCACCAACTTCCCCACAAGCTTCTCCACAAGTAGCTGAGGAAGAAGATAATATCTGGATACCATCAAAAATCCCCACGATGAGTTGGACCAGTTAATTACGTTTCCAGGGAGATTGCAGCCCTGTGCCTTTTTCACTGAAATTAAAGTAAAACTTTATAAATTACTAATTGAATCTAGACACAACATCAAGTTAGGCAACAAACATCACAACAAACATCACGTTAATTCAATTGTCGAGGTTGTAAACCATTGTAGCGCGACGCCATTACGTCAGTGTCTTATATCTTGAAGCATAGTTGGGCACATTTCGGGTACTTGGGAAAAAATATTGCGGTACAAAAGCTTGAATTATGTTGAAATCGAGGGCAATGACCCACCTGACAAAAATTCACTCGTGTTTGAATGCCAGCTATGCTGCTTTCAATGCAAAATCTGCCCCTCAATAACGTTGAAAATGTGTTACTAGCTAGCTAGCTAGCTCCGCTCATCCCCATGCTAAATCCCGTAGGGTGATTATTCATCGATTCCGAGATAACGTGAAGCCTTCCAGCTATGAAATTGGCCGAATGGGTGCACTACAATACAAACTGCGTACCTTTTATGGTTTGGAGCCTGGGGGCATAACTTGGATGGCGTGGGAGGGCGTGTAAGTACGAAAATATTGTTATAACCATTGTTAGTATTGTCGGCATCGTCTCTCACTGGACGGCCAAAGTTCCGACAATGAGAACGTGTATACTGACGTACGTGCATAGGCACACACTAGTGTATCACGATAAATCTAAACAACGTTGCAAAGAAATTCACGTTCAATTCACGAAAAATAAACCAAGTGTGAAAACAAAGCAAAATAAACAAAGCCAAAAACTGGTAAGGACGCCACCAATTGATAGTGGTTCGGCCCTTCAAAAGAGTGATATCAACACACCAAAACTAACTAAATACAACAAATTACAACAAAATTAAAACCAAACCAATAACCAATAAAGAGGTGACTAAGTTGAGAATTGTTCGGCCTATAGGCAAAAGGTAGTAACAAATTGTTGAAAACCAATTTCTTGTTGACGTGGCACTTTATTACTCATCTGCACAGTAGTGGAGTTGAGTCAATACACAATTAAAAAAAAAAAGGAGTGATATATCAAAAACCAAAACTGGTAAAAGAGGCCGCCAAGTTCCGAATGGTTCGGCCCTTCAAAGGAGTGATATCAACACACCAAAACATTCGCCAACTTCATCGCACCGAATAATACTTTGGACGTTAAATAAAAACTGGAATATTGCTACCGAAAGTTGATATCACTCCTTTGAAGGGCCGAACCATTCAGAACTTGGCGGCCCTTTTTACCAGTTTTGGTTTTTGATATGATTTATATTTCAAGACTACAAGTTAAAGTAGTAACGCAATTTTCTGCATTAATTTGGAATATTTTTTAAATGCATCATTAATCAAACCACCTGTTTTCGCTATTGTTAGTCCTGGCGAGCAGCTTGCTTTGCTGGGGAGGAGCTGGATGTCTAAATTCTGTCTAAACCTTAAACAATTTGTTGCTATTCTGTTAAAAGTGAGCGAAAGTAGGGGTGCTTTAATTAAAGACGTTAATTCAGTTGCGGTGGAACAAACACCTGCTCGCTCTGTTGGAATAGACAACGACCGATGGAATCTTTTTTGTAAGTGTGAGCCTGGTCTAATGGATAAAATGTTCGTAAGGAACTATGCGGCGATAAACAGGAGTGGGAGTACCCTGCTTCTATCTGTGGTCGAGTGCACATCGTAGTTTATGGCCCGTATTATGGCAAATTGTTTTTAGTTGTGCTGGACGCTCGCTCAAAATTACGGTTCGTTTTCAAATTGAATACTAGAACAAGCGGTGCTGATATTAGAATCCTACATGATTTGTTCTAATAACGGCACTGCTCAACCTATGCATACTGTGAAACACCAATAGCAATAACAGGTATCAACTGCTTAGCACTAAATTGCAGTTTTGGTTAAACGAATGTGGAATTTGGCATGTAACGAACATGTATAGCAAGCCTATGAAAAACGTAGTAAAATCCCTGAAATGCGCTAGCATTAGGATGAGTCTATCACAAGGCTTAACTACTGAGTTAGCGTTAGTTAATTTCCTCATGCAAAATAGTCATATTCTCCATTCAACGACACAAATTGCTATTGGGCGAAAGCATTCCAGAAACATAATGTGCATACATAATTAGGGTTAATATTCCCTCTACATAGAACACTGCTGAATTCAAGGGCATAAGCTGAAGTCAACGTTGACTAAACACGAATGTACCTTGAATATTGGGGACCAGGTGTACGCAACTGACCGCCCGCATGCGTCCTAACGTTGGGTTCCCGGAAAGTTAATGGCTACAACAAGTGTGTATGATTACATTGTTTTGTTGCGTACCGGTGAATTGTGGCGAAAATTTAACCTCCTAACTTGCAGAGTGAGAAATGAATAAACCAGCCAGTAGTGACCAAGAGTGCGTTGATTTTCCATCACTTGCTGGTGATGCGGAGTGGCAGCAGAATCCAGTGTTTGCAGCGCCAGGTGACATGATCCGCCGGCTGTCACGACACTCCGTTGCCATGCCATTGGCTTCACGGACCAAGCAGTTATCGCCCCATAAATTAAATTAAAGTAATACCGGAAGAAAGCAAGTGTATGTAACCGGTTCACAACAAAACTTGCAACAAAAACACTTTAACACTGAGTCAGATCGTATTGTCTCTTACAACTATTGGTTGAAGGTGCTGCCACAACACTTTCTGGGAGTGCGTTCCAAGAATTAATAGCTCTCACAGTGAAGCAAGACTGTCCAACAATGGTGCGGATTCGTGGTTTTGTCAACTTCGTTCTGTGTCCTCCGGTATGTATTACATTCGACCCGTTGAAAAAAGTGATCGACAGGAAAAAATCACTTCGCCAGACAGAATTTGACGGGTCTTGATAGGGTCACCTCTTAAACGCCTGTCAACAAGGGTTGTCAGGTCAAGCCTTTTCAAACGATCTTCGTAAGGCAAACCCTTTAGTGAAGAACAGTGCCTGGTGACAGCTCTTTGAACTTGTTCCAACCTGTAAATATCGCTATTGTAATGGGGTGACCAGGCGTGTGCACAGTATTCAAGTTTTGGTCGGATAAATGTCATATAATAATCTTCTTGTATTCGAAAGTGTCCACGATTTGAACATTAACTTTAGAATAAAAAACGTTTTCCGAGCATTATTAACAACTTGTTGAACCTGATTATGGAACTTAAGTTAGCTTCCACAAGGATGCCCAAATCTTTCACTAGGGTGTGCTCTTGCAACTGATGACCAGACAAATAATAGTGAAAATCAACAGCCTTGCATTTGCTAATACGTAGAATAAGACAATTTCTCTGGGTAAAACTTCATTTTATTGTAAGCTGCCCATTTATCTTACCGATCAAGGTCATCTTGAAGCTGCTATAACTTTCAAGTAAATCAGATATGTTGTAGATTTTAAAATCATCGGCATATAACAAGGCAATTGAAGAAATAAACTTAGTGATGTCACTGATAAATAAGTTGAATAGCCCTCCATTGAGTGTGCTACCTTGAGGAATGCCACAACTGTTTTCCGCCCAGTTGCTTGACTCTTCAAATAGTCACAATCCAATTGAACAAAGCCATATTTATTCCTGAATTTTTAAGTTTAAGAAGTACTCGTGTGGTACACTACCAAACACGTCTACAAAATCAATGTAGATAATAGCAGTCGGAATACCTTTGTCATGATTCTTTTTCCAGTCAATAATGCCAGATAACAAGTTTGTCGCACAAGATCTCTTCTTTGTGTTGAGAAGACTTGCTATCAGTTGCAGGCTGGCCTTCTAGAATTGCAACAAGAATTATTTTCCCCATCACTTTTTCAACAACCGAAAGAAGGCATATAGAACGTTATTTTTTATGGGTTGTTCTACACCCTTTTTTGTAGACTGGGGTGACGTGAGCAGTTTACGACTATGTGGGAACTACACCTGGTCCAGTGTCAATAGAAGTTTGAAAAATTCTTTCTAATGGGGCAGCAACAGTCTCAGCAAGCTGCTTCAGGAAAAAAGGGTGAAAACCATCGGGTCCAAATGACTTGGAAGTATTTAGCCCATGGAGAATATTCTTAACTGTGTCACTTGTGACAGTAAAGCCATGCTTTTCATCAGTTGGTATTTCAAGCTGTCATAGTCCATAGCTACAAATGGATCCGACCATGTGAAAACTTTGACAAATTCCGTAGCAATAGCAGCAGGCTAAGTAACAATATTTTGATTTTCAGATTTGACACCTGCAATGACATTCGACTTTTGTTTTAAATCTTTAAAGTGCTTGTACAAAAGGTTAGGGTTATCGACCGTATGCTAGCAGCAGTTTCATTCCTGTCTCTTATATAACTATCCCAATTGCTAGGGGTAGGATTCAACTTCAGATTTTGCATTTTTCTTTTTTATGTTCAAGTTTACTTAAGGTGGCATGAGGGCTAAACTTGAATTTTTTTTCTGCGGTTCTATTTGCACTATCGTTCTGAAAATTTGCACGTGGGTAGGAACTTGTTAGACCATCAAAACGAGCCTAATAATTTTTAATTTAGAGCCAAACTTAAAAAAAAATATTGTTAAAAAGTAAAACATCGCTTAGCGTATGTACCTTTTTTCTGGACTGAAATGCTCTAGCAATGTTCGGTTGGACTTTTTGAAGAGCCAATGCATGTGGCTACATGCTGAAACTCAGAAAAACATGTTTAAAAAAATAATGGTTGCAATTTTTTATTTTTTTCTAAATATTTCATAAAAAAAATCACATATTTTGCTGTTTTAACGATTTTCAAGCTGATTACTCAATATATTATTAAATTTCAGAGTTTCAGATTACTCCCACAGGTCTACTGAGCAAAACAAAACAAAAATTGTGAGAATCGGACAAGTAGTTTGTGAAAAAAGGTACATCATGTATTGCAGCACGCTTTAGAAAAAAGAAATGTAGTAAAAATGCACTCAAAGTTGAGAAACTTTTTTATGTCAGAAGAATGTCAAACATGCATGAAAAAAATCATACTTTCAGGCATCTGAGTGATCTCCAGGAACATAAAATTTTTTTCTGAGACTATTCATACCCCTTTTTTTTACATTTCTAACGTATTTCCTTTTGATTTTAGTTAAATTTTAGCCTTCGTGAGCTATGTTAGATGGCTGCTTATCGTTCCTTTTTAGAACCTCTTCACACAGCTTGCCAACAACACGTCCCAATTTTTTCATTACTAGTTTTTTGATGAATGGCCACTGTTATAGACCAAAACAGCATCTAGTACACTGAAATCACTTTGAGTACGTAAAATATTGCATTTTTTTTATAACTTTTCCAGCACATTTGCAGTATCGCAGGAGAGGCTCAATTTACAAGTTTGAAAGCCTGTTCACTCTGCAGTCAACATTTATTTTTTTGATGTTAGAGAAGGAAAATCGTAAAAATTAGTATGCAGAAATGTTCAACCGACATCAGGCTACCAAATTATGCCAAAAAAAATTCGAAAATTATTTTTTTTCTAGCCCTCTTGCCACCTTAATAGTCCCTTTTTCATCCAATAAGGAAGATATGTTTTCTTTTTAGTAGATTTTTCTGGTACACACTACACAGGCTTCAATTACAGTTGTAATATTCGTTGAAAAAATGTTCCATTGTTCATTGACATCAGGCGTATCAAGCAGTTCATGCGAATTGACGGATCTAAAGATATTCAGCCCGAATGCTGTTCGGAAATGGTGAAACTACATCTTTCAACACATCAAAACTCCAGAGAACAGCGTCGTGATCACTGGTGCCTAATGGCGCGTCTACTTGAGAGTTGTTGGTAATGAAAAATCCAATATACTTGGTCATTGATTTGGGCGAATTCTCGTGTATTCCTGAACGAGCTGTGTAAGGTCATGATCAGCTAAAAAGTCAATGAGTTTGTAGAATATTGCGTGTGTGTCAGGAATATTGGATATAAATGCGTATGTCACGATGGCATTCGAGCCCCAGAGAACATTTCTGTCTTGTGGCTATGGATGTCGTGCCGCCTAGTTACCCCGCCTAGCGCTGTGCCAGGTTTACACCAGTCTACTGTTAGCCGCTCAGAGAGGGTCGTCACCCCCCCAAATATTTTTGCTGGGTGCATCGCCTAGTGACGCAGTTCCTGGCCCTCGTGTACAAGTTATGGAGGAGGGTCGGATGTCTGGGCCGAACGAACGGAATTTTTCACGACCAGTTAAAAAAGACTGTCGACTTGATTTTAGAGGATTTGTGGAGAGCATTTGTATTTTGGGCAGCCGATTTTTTTTTCCTGCTCCAGGGTTTGTTTACTGTTTCTTATTGAGGAGTTTCTTGGTTCCCATTTTTTTAAGTGGTATTGGAAATTATGCGTTTTGGTGTGTGTGTGTTGGCACTTTTATTTTAGGTGTTCAGAGTTTTACTTGACCGAATTACATAAGAAAGAAAATTCAATAAAAAAAACTTGTTTGCTACTAACTAATGAATTAGGTTGGTTACACTGATATTAATTATTGGAAAGTAAAACTAATCGTAGAATTAAGATTTATGGTATTACTCTTACCTATTTGAAGAAGATTGTTAATAGTTGTATTAGAAATTAAAAACGAAAAAGAAAGACTTAGAACATTGCTATGCAACTAATGTTGGATTAATTTTTTCCCTTCATTCTTTTGTGGCGGGTGAGGTGGAGAAGGAACTAATTAATAATTGCCAATTGGGTATTCTTTAACATAGACTGTATAGTAGTTTTATTTATAAATTATAGTAATTTTGATACTTGAATTGATATTATTTACTTGGATGTCACTCCTCCCTTATTCTCGTGGGAGAGTGTAGTGTGGTATAATTATGCACCACGCTCTAGCGGCCACTCTTTGTACTCACATTCTTATGAAGAACGTACGTATAAAGAACAAGCAGCAGGCTATTTCTGCTGCCTAATATCCTAATGATATTCTATGGTTGAGTGTCAGTCCTTGCCACTCTCGGCACACTTCAACAATGGCCTTAATGCAATGGATGATCGTTGAAGGTTGGGATTAAATTCCATGGGAAATTTTGGGTAAAAAATTCAACTTTCAAATATCAAAAGCAGGCTTCGCATTTCCTATGTTTGAGTATCATAGTTATCAAATGATCTCGTCTTCACGAGGCATACTAGACCGGTGTGCAAGCTATTGCCTACATTAGCCATGTCACGTTAATATAGGAATATGATACGATTGAATAGGTATTGTGACATGTTTTTGAGGGTACCAAGGCAGTGTGCCTGTCGTCCCAAGAGTGCAACTTTCTTGTGATTAACTCATAGCGGTCGGCAATGATGGACACAACTACATAGCAGCACTGAGGAGCTATCTGGGACCAATGATTGTACAGGGTAGAGGTGCCAATATCAGTACTTTGTTGTACATTGCCGACACACTCCATGGAACTAAGATAGAGTGTGAAGAATTGTGTGTGAACTAAAATTATAATATGTATATGTATAGTAAAGACAGCCTCGCATACTGACGCACCAAGCTTTAAATAACAATCTCAAATTTAGAACGAAGTACAATTATGTTCATGATAGCAGACTAAGGCAAGTTACAAAAGGGAAAATTAGTAGTAGAATTTACGTCCTTTTCAGCTGCTAAGGTTATCTCAGAACAGAGCGGGTCAGTTTTACGAGGAAATACTTGCGATCTTTTATATAAAACCAGTTAATATTTTTAAATGTTTGACAGTTGCTAAAGCAAATGGTCTATTTTTATTTCTGTATGAAAGCGATATTGACAATTTTTTTTAAAAGGTAAAGAAGACCCCCCCATTTAAGTCAACTGAGGAGGTAGAATAAAAATCTGACCGGCACTTACGGCCATCCAAAAATTAAGTTTAAATAATGTTCTTTAAACCTCCAACTTTGGGTAGAAATAGTCACCATAATTATTATACAGTTTGTACCCCCTAAACTCACGAATATTATGCCAGAGAGCGTGGGGCCTTTGTGGGAGAATTTGGTGTTAAAAATCCACTACTCAACTCAAAAACTAGATCTTCGTTCCAGAGAACTGCGTATTGTAGAAAGATAGTTAAGGTATCAAACGAAAGTGGTTGCTGATATTTCTGTCAAACAAATTATATTTCAAATATCGAAAATTCGAAGCTCGGGACAAAGATGAAAAACCTGGTTGAAAATTGAAAGGTGCCACTATTAAAGTAAGCGAGACTCGGAATGTTGTTGTTACGGGGCCCGAGAAGACAAGTCATCCTTGGGGTCCACATTGTCCTGCAACACAATTTTCAGGTGTTATGTGTCGTAGGTAACTTTTGTGTCCTTTAAGGTAGATTTATACAAGATCTAATCTCAGGAATGGAACATTTGTGAAGTATTGTTCACTTGTTATTCAGTTATTGTTACAAATTAGTTGTAGCAATACAACTGATTACATTTACATTACATTACACAATATATTTGTTACAGTGTTGCTTTTATAATTAATTGAGTTGGGTGGTCAGAATAGTTTTCATTCTTTTTTGTCAATAATTAATAGGGACGATCATCCAAGTGGGTATCACTCCATCTTAATAAACTAAGCTAAACTAAACAAAGGCAGTCATTCTGGGTAAACAGTAAGCGAAATGAAACTCTCACGTTCTGGGTAAAAAACAACAAAGAAATAAAACTAGTTGTGTTAGAAAAAATACACTTGCCTTGCATTTCTTAATGGTATTATTTGAGAACATTCGATTTGTCATGAAAGAGCATTATCAGCTACAGTTGGGAAGTCCAGCACCTGCAACTAATTCATAGTTATTATGTAGTACACAAAAATTGGTGACATTGTGAAAGAATATTTTAATTAACCTGCCGAATTGCTCATTCTAGTGCACAAAAATTGGTGATATTGTGAAAGAACATTTTAATTGACCTGCCGAATTGATCAATCTAGTGCACAAAAATTGGTGATATTGTGAAAGAATATTTTAATTAACCTGACGAATTGCTCGTTCTAACTTCTTTCAGTAATTTCGTGGAGTCTCACATGCCACGAAACAATTACTGAACGAAGTGCAGTCTTGTCAATTTTTGTATACTACATAATAATTGCTGGCATGTAACTTCTTATTCTGGGGTCTCACTTCCAGTGGTCTAAAATCTTCTTCCACATCCAGTGGACTAAAACCTTCTTCCACATTCGGTGGAATAAAATCTTTTTCCACTTCCTGTGGACTAAAATCTTTTCCCGCTTCCTGTGGACTTAAATATTTTTCCACGTCCTGTGGGCTAAAATCGTCTTCCACTTCCTGTGGACTAAAATCTTTTTCCACATCCAATGGACTAAAATCTTCCACATCCAGTCGAATAAAATCTTCTTTCACTTCCAGTGGACTAATTTTTTTTAAATCTTTTTATGTTTTATATCCGGTATTGATGGACTTAATCAAGTTCATCACTCAAGTAATTATTAGCCTATACAATGGAACACTTGATTACCTTCTTCATCAGTGAGTGCCTTGTCATACAAATGGAACTGTGTTATGGTCCCTTGAATTCCATCTTTGGATTCAAATCCGCCATTATAATCATCCTGGTCTTGTCCCAAAATAAAGTAGCCCTCATTACCAATGCTATATCCTTTTTGAAAGGCAGTTATATTTCCCTCTTTCTTCCCATCAATAAAGAAACTGGCTGTTCCACTCTTTCCGGACCATGTCATGCAAAGATGAGTCCAATCATCACAAGGGGGTATTACATGGAATGGCTTTCCTACATTGCCAATGTACAAGCTCGTATACTTTTCATCGTACTTGATTTCGAAAAGAATCTCGTTGTAGTGACCTGTAAAGTTAAAACATGTTGGTTATTCATATTATATTCTACGGGTAGAGTATACAAGTGGAGGGAAAAGTATAGCACTGTTATCAGCTTTATTATGTTGCCACTCTTTTCTAATTTGTCACTGATTACATTATTGACTTACTGTCTATACATGAAACTTTGAGATGTAAAATATCTACTGGCAGATGTGGACAGTGATTGTGACACTTTTAAAAAAAAGTTTTTTTTATTAATTTATTTGAGCCTTAAGTCAGCCGAACCAACTTAATGCTTGTATGGCTGAACCGGCTCAATTTTGAACAATACCAGACTTTTAGAGAAGAAGAAATGTCTGGTAAGGGGAGGTT
>JAHWFP010206972.1:0-16893 GCA_023313725.1 Lithobius niger | reverse complement strand
CCCTTCCCCTTTGCGGGTTTTCTTTCGGCCATGACGTTTTCTTCGTTTTAAGGGCGGAAAGGGGGTGGGGGTAGGGTTGTCCCTCCTGAATGTTATTGGTGTCGACGGCCACTTACGGTCCGTCAGTTGCTCGTTGATTGTCGCCATCTTGATGGTGTTCGTTGCCGTTTCCGTCTTCCGCGAGAAATGGCGCGTCAGTTGGGCGATTAGTCTGTCCTCCTTTCCGGGTTTTTATTTAATTTTTCGCAGGAGGTACAGATGTGTGATAAGATCTAGATATTGGGCTTGCTTAACATTGTCACCGTAACGTATGGCGCAGTGGCAATCCAGACCACTACACTGTGACTGAGGTTGGCGCTAATGACCCCTAGCTGTTGACGCGCCATCCACAGCATCAATCCTCTAACGTTAGCAGTTGTCAACCGATTTTCGTTCTGTCTTTTGGCGCGGTACTCTTTAGTTATTCCCTCCATCTTTCACACTAACACGAGCGGTCTATGACGCTCGAGTAAAAACCATACTAAAAATACGAAGCCAGAAGCACAGACAGAGTAAAAAATACACTTATAGTGTATTTCGGTACCCAGTATTTTTGTTAATGCCGTACCTTCCTCAGTGATGAATAAAACTAATAAAACACCTTACTTTATTGTCATGACGGGTCTACCATGACGGTGTCGCTAACAAGCAAATGTATCCAATTTAGAAAGATAACATTTAGCAAGATACATTTGTCATGACCGTAAAATGACATGTGAAGGTCATTAAACGCTCATGCACAAACGGCCCCTTAACGACTCTATACGCTCATCCATATTTTATTTAGATTGGAGATGTTGCAAGAAAACGGTGGACCCAGGTCCATTTATTCTGGCATACACGCTGCATAACTCCACTGCAACGAAACTAATCGCTTTAGCAATCCACCAGCACAACGGACAGCGGTACAAGGGTCTGCAACTCCAAGACTGACGTTGCTTTACTAAGAAATGATAGCAGGTGGTTCTACATGGAACTGATCAGGCAAATATGAAGGAGAACGCTCCGTCGTTGCTGATGTCTTGTCTGTCTTGCTCGAACGACACCAGGAGTTAGGCATTAGCTCGAATGCTCAGGAGAGAGCAAGAATGATCCATCTTTGAGTGTTGTCCCATTTGTTTAGCCGGTCTCGTAGCGCCACCTGCTCCTATGTCAACCCAAGCCTGCCTGATGGATGGCGGTCTGGCGCTGAAACATGGGCCGCGATAAATTTCGCCGAGCCAAACGGGACAGATCGTTGGTACTATTGAGACACACGTGTGCGAGTGTGTCTGCGCGTATGCACGAGTGAAACGTTCCCCACGTGATCAACCCGTGGAGGTGAGGGTTGTCACGTAACTGAGATTATAAAGGCGGACATCCCGTACCAACGGAACGACAGTGTCAACCAGAAGTGGTTAGGCAATAAATCAAATGTATATACACGTCGTTTTCGTTTGCTGAACCCGTGCTGCTTCGTCGTTGGTTCTTCTTCGGTATAGCGTGATTAGTTCGCTGACCTGACTGGGTGTAGTGGTTAATGGATTGTAATAATAAAACCACCCAAAACGTAAACTGATATAAGAGAACTCGCCAAGTTTATCAAAAGGGATCGGCCTTTGAAAGTAGTGATATCATTCAACATGAGAGAGGCCGCCAAGGTCAAACCTATTATAGTGTCCGCTGCCGATCTTGAGTTCGCCCTAGAATCAACTCAAATAATCGATTGCATGTTTTTGGTAGCGGAGTGCCTTGTTGATATCCAAAATAGTTACAAAAACAATGGCGGCCGTCGATTAAAACCGTCCCCTCCAGGAAGACGTCGCCGATCACAAAATACACGCAGGACTCAAGAGCCAGCAAACTTGGAACATTGCCCTCTTCTTTAATGGATTTTGTCTGACTACTTTCTTAGACTGCTGAAACGTGTTGGACTTAGAACTGTACAGTCCTGTGGCTGTGACATCGATTTGTTATTCGATTCGTCATCGTTGCAGATAGCCGTAATCGCTCCTCTGCTGACAAAATTTACAGAAGAGGGCAGTGCGTCAATTTGCTGGCTAATAGGATTAACCTTGGCGGCCTTTTCCTGGTTGAATGACAGCACTACTTTCAAGGGCCGTCCCTTTTTGGAAAATTGGTGGCTTCTCTTACGTCAGTTTTGGTTTTGGGTGGATATCACAACTTTCGTAGGACTGTGAACGTACCAAAGGTCACACCGTCGTTTCATCATATCTTTTTTTTTCTTTCTGTAGAAATTTTGCGTCTGTAATATTTTACATTGATCGTATGTAGTCATGTACATACATGTGAAATTAAACAATAACAGTAACAATAACCATTAATTTCATCTTTACTTTGCCGATCATCTAGGCGGTGGTGGCACACTTGCATGTGTCTAAATTAAACAGCAAACTTGGGGCATTACAAAACATACTTCTTTTAAACAAATTACTTTTTTTTCCTACTTGATTGTACCCTGTGCTCACGATGTGCATTTTGTTTCCAACTCTTCTTAATAAAAGACACCCAAGTCTTTTCGTGAGATTTGTAGTATTTTGAACCGCTCTTGGCAATAACAATGTATTCTAACAATTAAATGCTGAAACGATGCGCGTATAACAATCACTTAAGCATGTTATAATAGATTGTTGGATGATTATACAAACAATGGTTACACCAATAATTCTGCATTTAGGGGCCATTTCTAAGGACTTTCAGTAACCTCCTCACCCCTTCCCCCCCCCACCTCTCAAAATAAACAGTCCTGCGAGCACTACTTGACGCAGCTGCCTAAGCCACAGCACATCGTCTCACCAGTTTTTGCGCTCATGATCAACTCTGTCCACCCTCCTTAAATATTAAAGGTAATCCACTCTTTTAAAACCCTACTTCAACACCCCTTAATAACTTTTGGCACCCACTTTGCACAATTAGGGTTTTCTAACATCAGCCGTGTTCGTTGTCCTTCTTAAAACATTAGCTGTGCCTTACTTTGGTCGATGGTGCTTATGGAAGTTTGTGGTCAGCCGAACTAATGGTCCCTTCCTGTGTTTCAGTTCCTCCGGACATTCTGGACGATGAGAGCTCCGGCTCAACGGTCGTGGTCAAGGAGGGTTTCAACGTGAGTCTAGTTTGCCGAGCATCTGGTTATCCGACACCAAAAATCACATGGAGGAGAGAAGATAACCAAGCCATCGCCCTCGGTCGGCGACAGGGAACGCAGCAAGGTAGAAGAAGGGGACAAACAGGCAAAAAAAAAAAAAAAAAACCACAGTGATATAAAACATAATTTTTTTTTCAGGGAATTAATGCAAAGTGTTAAGTACTCTGAAGTCTGTCAACTAATCGCCTAACCTACCTCAAGTTGATAAGTTTTAATTACTATTTTTTTTTAATTTGATATAATTGAAATATTGTATTTTTATATTTTAAACTTTAATATTAAATTAACATTTTAACTTTTTTATTTTTTTAGTTTGATTTTTTTTCATAATTAAAAAAAAATTATTAAGGTTGGTGATTCTCAAGGTAGAAGAAGGACACAAACAAGAAAAAAAATAGTGATATAAAAGATAATTTTTAATGTTATTTCTTATATTATGTACCCAAAGTGTGTCAACTTATCCCAACTTTATAATTTTTAATTATATTTTTGTTATTGTGTTTACAATTTATAAATTTTAAAGTTTAAACTATACATTTTAAACTTTATACTGAATTTAAATGTTTATTTTTTTAAGTATTAAAAAATTAAAACTTAAAAATTTAAATTAAATTTTATTTAAACAATTTTAAAGTGAATTAACGATTTTCTCACACGTGTATTCACTTCTAATTTGTACTCATCTCTAGCTTCGCTCCTATCATTTTCTTCAGGATTTCTAAAATTTTACTTTTATTATTTTTTCTTTAAAACTAATCCTACGTCATTCAAATCGTTCAGCACGTTTGTTTATATAGTTATTTATTTATATTTGTGTCCTTCTAGTCCTCTCGAATTAGTAGTGTCAAAAATTGGAGAAAGAGTTCGGGAGAAAGAAAAAATCTTCGATTTCCTGTTAGACATATTCTTAAATTAACGAAAAGTAACCATTTGCAACAATCAGCAACAATCCACAACGTCATCGATTGTTGGTTAAATCTTTTAACACACCAAATTCAAGGTAGATTCGACAATTTTTTTAATGAGTTAACTGAATCATTGCAAACAGACAAATCAACAAATGGGTAAATGACCAATCTTAAAACATTTCATCACTGGCTTTGCTGGTTTGGCCTACACAGGGTGGCTCAAAAGTCTGGAGAAGCCTACTGCCATTTCAAATATACTATAAGAGGAGAACCACGAAAATGTACGTACATATGCTATGGGTCGTGGGACTTCTAATCATGCTAGTTTAAATGATCTTGGATTGGTCTTTCAAGCTCATCACGATGCTAAAATTTGAACTGTACGTCGTAGAATAGTGGTGTAAATTGAAAAGTTGTAGACAACCGTGAGCCAATGCTAAATCAAAAAACAGAATGAAAATCAGACCATTAGGGTAGTAGTTATCATTCAAACAAGTTAGTCATAGTAAGTTCACAACATGTCTTCAGGATGTCTAGCAGAGAAAGCGCCGTACAAAACGAAAGTATCGCAGCAATACGGGATACATAGAGAGGTTTTTTTTTTACCTAAGCAGAAACGTGTGGTGCGTTTTCCACAAAATTGGACAGAGGTTTACTGAAAGCAGGCATACGGTCAGTTACATTAGAAGCGGGGGGGGGGGGGGGCCCGACGGGGGGTCAGTAAATGTTTCCTTGAGTGGGGAGTGGAGGGGCAAGACAGATTAATGGCTTTTAGTCAATGTTTTTTTTTATTTAAAGCGAAGGGGATATTAGTTAAATTGATTCATTTTATTATCAGTCATGTCAAGCATGTTGGAGGAGGGACGGTATTTATCCAAATGAGTGTTGCATGTTCACTTCCTTCCTGACATGCAGTAAACTTTTCCAAAACACCCCCCGCCCCCCCCCCAACCACGCGTAACTGAACGTATGCATGCTTCAGGAAACCACTTTCCAACTTTGTGGAAAACGCACCACACATTTTTGGATAGGCAAGAAAAAAAATCAGTTTCTGTACCCCGTACTGCTGCGATACTTTCGTTTGGTACGATAGCAGTGAAGCTATTAAGACTAACTTGTCTGAAGGATAAATCCTACCTTAATGGTCCGATTTTCATTTTGTTTTTTTACGCTCTGGCATTGGATTACAGTTCTCTACAACTTTCCAATTTACACCACTGTTCTTCGAAGTGTAGTTCAAAATTTAGCATCATGGTGACCTTGAAGGAACATTCCAAAGTCATTTAAACTAGCATCATTACTCAGGTCATCGTGGCTGAGTTGTGAGAGAGCTCAGCCTGGTTGCTGGAGGTTTGCGGATCTGGTCGAACCCCTGGAAAGGGGACCTTGGCAAAGTCCCCGCCAGGACTGCCGGCCAGGGTAGCGTGAGAGGCTACCATGCTCCTTCAGCGGCTATGGGAACTATTCTGGCAAATTCTGGACAATCTTTCGGCCCCTACGATGATCGGAGGTTTCCCGGATCGAATCCCCGGGTTGGCACCTCCCTTTACCAGATATTTCTTCTTCTCTAAAAAGTCTGGTAATGTTCAAATTTGAGCCGGTTCAGCCATACAAGCGTTAAGTTGCTTCGGCTGACTTAAGGCTCAAAGAAATTAATTTAAAAAAAAAAATGTTCCCCGACCATGTATGTACATTTTTGTAGTCCTAGTCTTAGTAGATTTAATGACAGTAGGCTTCTCCAGACTTTTGAGCCAACCTCTACAGTACATGAATGGTTAAAAAATCAAGATGCGTACTTGATCTACCGGCGTACTTGATCTACCGGTCATAGAATCAAAATCGTACTCTTATTATGAAAGAAAGAATTCCGTCCGAAAACTGTGTTATGGACTTGGCATGGTTTATTATGGTGGCACTACCAAGGTCGAAACAACAACCTAGCCAAGTTTACTTGAAACACGCGTGAGAAGCATTCATACAGCCAATTAACCCTTTGACTTGCAGCATTATTTTGCTCGTGGTGGTAGTCATGCAGCGTAGTGATAAATTTAGTACAGCAACAGTTGGAATGTTTGAGTAGGGTTCATACTTGATGTTTGTAGATATCTGCTTGCATTGTTGCAGGTATACGGGATGGTAAGGCAGCTTGAATATAAGGCGAAATTATGGTTATGGGCTCACAAATTCAATATAAATGGACACGATTGTATGGCGGATGACTTTCACCCAATTCACCCAAGATTCTGACAATGCCTCTGTTACCAATATAGTTGTTACCATAGCACACACACAATACTGATTCAGAAATCTTTTTTTCTTGATATACGTAATTTTTTTCCAACTGTGGATTCCATAACAAATTTTTAAGATCTAATTTTGGTGATATTTTAGTTTTTTTCTAATTAATTCAAAAACTATTTGAGCTGCTGACTTTTCAGTAGCGTCAATGTATAGCTGTCAAAAAAAAAACGGTTCGAATGGTGTATTTAAACTTCAAAATCGGTCAAAATTTGACCGAGTTATGAATTTGGACGCGCATGTAAGACAAAAATAAGACAAATATAAGATAAAATAAGCGCGCTTTAAAGCACGCTTGCAAGTCAAGAGGTTAAAGATTAGACAGGATGTTGAAATAAGTGGTGATCAGATTCACGGCTCTAGTACTATTACCAGCCACTCGAAAATTAACGAGATATAGCATTTTACCACTTTCAAGCCTACGCGTGGACCTGGCGATAGTTGCGGCTATTTTAATGACTCTGCTAATGCTTTGCTTTCGAAGCCGCACAAAGACAAAGCATTAACAGAAGTATTTCCTCAACTACCGCCAAGGCCCGTGTAGGCTTGGAAGAGGTAAGATGACGTCGTATCTCGTTACCTTATTAATCTCTGCTCTTACACGAAGAGTCATGAATCGTGTGAGTGACGTAATTGGAGAAGGATGGGGCCTAGTACTAAACAAGAAACCTTTGACCTTTCCAAAAGCTGTCAAGTCATTCCAAGGCCTAATTTTTAAATCTATATAACTATGATCATAATATTTGTTGGTTTGCTTGGGTATTTGTGTCGCCAGATCACCGAGATTCCGATTGTTAACTATTGAAGTCGTATACTGCTAACTATTGAAGTTGTATACTGCTAACTATTGAAGTTGTATACTGCTAACTATTGAATTGTCCATACAAGTAATGATTAGAACTCGCTTTTCAACAAAAAGGCACAGTGCTGATGACGTCATGTTTTTTTCCAGTCGCAATATTTTCATGCAAACAGAATCTAGGCGTCTATGTCTCTTAACCCTGGGACTAACTAAATCTAATGAAATCTTGCGCCACTGCTAACGGAAACTCACATGTATGTGAGAGTGTGAGTATCAGCAGTGGGAATCTAGATAATCCGTATTCTATTGACATCCGTAGTGGGAATCTCGATAATCTTTATTCCGTTGAAATCCGTAGTGAGGATCTTAGCCTCTGTGTCTCTTAACCTTAGATCAAACTAAATCTAATGAAAGCTTGGGTGACTGTCTCGGGAAGTCACAGTCATTTTCATGCAAACGGGAAACCTCAACAATGCTCTATAAAACCCAACATATCACAACAATGCTCTATAAAACCGGCCATATAAAGGGGGGGCTGTTCTAACATTTTACAAACCATGGAAATAAAGTAGATACTTGTAGGCTACAAAAATCTAGAACGAAAAAAAGGTATAAAATCAGCCCGTATTTGCCGAACTACATCACGTCTAAAACGGCCAATGTTAGTCCTGAGTGAGTGGTATCTCACTACAACATTCAGGTCCCATGGGAAGGGGGAGGGGAGGCGCACACCCTACAGAACGAACAGTAAAAAAATTGTATATGTAAATTTTCAAAAAAGCATGTTACAACATCTCTTGCTCGACAGTAGGGCTAGTGTGTTGTGGTAGTATTCATTAAAATAATTAAACACACTAACAGAACTGGTCGAAACGCATGAAAACGCGCTGCGTGGAGTAGATTACTGCTTGACACAGCTTTGCGATCGTTTGCTGCCTTTTGTTTCTATTTTGTTGATAACTGTGCCTGCAAGAGGGTTCGTGCTGTGCGAAGCATTTCCCCTCTTTTATCGAATTCACCCAATCCCACTCTGAATTTTGGGGTGTGTAAAGCGTTTTAGCGTAAAATACGCACTGAAGCTGGAACTGTTCTAAAATAGCAAACTGGTGTTGCGGATGAACGGGAATGTAGTTTCATAGAGAGCATTGTTAAAGAAACAGCAGCAAAATATAGTGTAGCCTACCTTGCAATACGGGGGTGTCAGTGCAATACTCCTGCAACCCCAAAAGTCTGTGGATAAAAAATCCCCCCGTCTCCCCAGCCAACCTAACATTCCGTATCTGATCCAAGTAGACATGGAAGCATTTCCGCCTTATGCCATTCAAGGGTAGCAAACACCCTTTTTCATTTGACGCAGTTCCTGTATTTCTAGTATGATTGGATTGCCATTCTAGTTTTCCAATGGTGATTATACCACGCTCCATGGCTGTTTGCTGTGACGTTCATATCACGTGACTGGGCTAGTCCAATCAGACGGCCAAACAGCCGTTGTTCTCGTTCATCTTTTGCTAACTCATGGTGACGTCACGGCAAACAGCCATTGAGTATGGTTTAGGGAAGAAAGAAATAATTTTTTTCCTTCAGTCTGATTAAAGCATAACAGGTGTCAGCAGTTGTCTTTAGAGGTCCTGGTTAATTTTGTAAAACTATAACTTTGGATCAAGCAACTAGCAATTTGTTTGTAGTTCTTCTGACGGTAATTTTGGAGCATTGCATAAGGATTTGCAGAGACGACGCTAAGGGCGGGAGAGGGAGGGCCCTCCTACGTTTTTGACTTCCCCCCCCCCTGGCGCCCCATCCCCCCCATCCGCCCCAAACTCAAACGTATAAACGAAGAAAATTGTGGTTACTTATTAAGAAAACTACCTTAGTTTCTTTCACTGCGACAGGATGGACTTGAGGTCATATCACTGGAGCCTAGTTGCTACCGTGAAAGTTGTAAAATCATCTTTTTTTTAGCTGATTTTAAAAATATTCCAAAAAAATGGTCTAGAAAACAGTTAACGTTGGGTGTGAGTAAAAGAATTGCAAGAGTCTTATTTTACCTTTATACTTTTTTTTTTGGGGGGGGGGGGGCGGCAGATCCGCAAAAGTAGAATTTTTTGGTTTGCCCTCCCTGTTTAAAGATGCTGCCCCACTGCCGCCTCCCCAGTAAAGTGATTCTAGCGTCGTCCCTGAAGATTAGAGATGTGAATGTGTGTTAATTATGGAATGATTAACACATAACCTATGAGGTGGGTTATGACCCCTTAATGCACAAAGCCAGTACACCTCATTCAGATGAATTTTCGACTTGGAAGTACGCGTACAGTTTTACGGTTAACAAAGTATCCATTTTTTCGAATATGTATCGTAATTTTACGGAAATTTTTAACATATCCTGTAAAGCACACACAAAAGGATGTGTCACGCAGAGGCGTACTGTCTATGGCACAGGACAGGTGACAATAACATGCTATGGAACATTTTTTTTGTTGTTTTCCTTCAGGCCGCGGAGCAGACAGACACTAGACCAGGCCTCCAGAGGCCAAAGGTCAGATGGCGATCGCCACCCTAACTTCAATACCACATCGTCCTTGGATGTGTGTGCTCTAGAGGATCTGCTAAAACTTTCCGTAAAATTGCTGAACACGCATTTGCTAAAGTATGTCTTCGCACTTAAGGGGTTGAGGGTTAATAGCACTTATGGGTATACAGTAGACATCACGAAACAAAGTAAATGGGGTTAGCTCTTTATCAAAGAAGTTGCATATTGTTGTTCATCACTCCAAAATCTGTTACGGCGTTTACGTGTTAACTCGCATTTGCGTACTGCAGCTAGCGGCTATTTGCGGCGGTTTTATTCTGCCGGCTCACGACGAAAACAGTCAGTAATGTGAGTTCGGAAGCAACTGGGAAAATTGTTTAGATCAGGAGGACTTCTATGTCTTATTGCCAAGGATTGGAAGACTGAAAGCATTTGCTCAAACGATGTCTGGTTTAGCTAAACCAGGTAGCGTCATTACCATGGCTACGGCGACTTTTCCATCGCGATTAAATTGTAGCCGCGAGGATGCAAAGGCGAGTCGTTGCTTAAACGCACCCAGCTTCAGTACCTACCGGCAAAGCTAACTAACTAAATAATCCGGGTGCAGTACTGTTTGAATAAAATCCACCCAAAACCAAAACTGGTATAAAAGAAGCCACCAAGTTTCCAAAAAGGGTCGGCCTTTGAAGGTACTGATATCATTCAACCAGGAAAAGGCCGCCAAGGTTAATCCTATTAGCCAAGTCAATTGCACTAACTAATGGTACGAAAGTTAAACGAAAACTAGAACATTGCTACGTGCGGTAGCAATCTTCAAGTTTTCACGTCCAAAGCATTATACGGTGTGATTAAGTTGGCTAATAGGATTAACCTTGGTGGCCTTTTCTTGGTTGTATGACACCAGTACCTTCAAAGGCCGACCCGTTTTGGAAACTTGGTGGCTTCTTTTATACCAGTTTTGCTATAAAATTGGTATAAACTGTTTTTTTTGTGTGTGAAAAACTGTGATTTTGTCCATTGGATTTTATTTTCTCGGTTTCAGTTTCTATAAAGTTTCGGTTTCTCTTTCTAGAAAGCGTTGCCATTGTGGAAGGCGAAGAACTGAACATATCTAAAGCCAGCCGTCTCCACATGGGTGCCTATTTGTGCATAGCCTCTAACGGGGTGCCTCCCTCCGTCAGTAAAAGGATATCATTGGATATTGAATGTGAGTAATTTTACAGGGCGTACCAGGTACTGAAATCTAATCACGATAATCTGTATCTGTCTGTTTAGTAAATTTGTGTAAGTATTGATTGACCTGAGGTCGACGAGTTTGGGTTAAAAATAAAGACAAAAATTGATAATTACTTCCAAAATGTAGGGAAGGTTTGTACACATGTTTATTCGGTACTCGATAATTTTCTATTGTATAATTTAGAGAATTGGTTTAGAGATGACGCAATATACCAGGGTGACGTTGAAAAAGCTCATCTTGAAATTCCCTGATTTTTCCAGGTTTTCCAGACCAATACTATTTTGTGCGCGGCGCATCTTGAGTCCTGCGAGTATTTTATAAGCGGCCATATCTTCCTGGAGGGGGGTGGCTTTAACCAGGGGGTGGCAACTGTACTAGAAACAATGTATTACAAACCTTTGCAATCTGCCTTCCAGCCAACGCTTGGCCGACGTCAACAACGCAACATGGCGCCAGCCAACTTCCGGTTCTCGACTGAATGAGATCTGATGAGATTCGCCAAAGGCTAATCCTACAATATATTTATTTATTTATTTTATTTACAAAATTATTGTAACCCCCTATAAAAAGCATAACAGCAATTTCAGATTAAAACAACAATTTTGTGAATCTCATTCAGGCAAGAAGAATATGGCGGCGCCCCTTAATGTACCCCTTTCGCGCCTGTATCGTCTCTGCTCTCGCCTGAATGAGATTCGTGAAATTATTATTTTAATTTGAAATTGCTGTTATGCTCTTTGTAGGTGGTTACAATAATTTTGTAATTAAAATAAATAAATAAATATATTGTAGCATTACCATATTCTCTCTCTCTCTCTCATATATCGTTCTATAATACACATCCCACAATTCATCATTCTGTCTTAATTGCGCGATTCATGTTAAAACATATTGAGTAGGTTACCAAAAATGTGAAAACACTGTATATCTTAAAAATGATGCAAAAATCAATTTCTAAAATCTAAACAGCTATTGGAAACTTAGTGCAAACTCTTTTCCTGTGCTAGGATAAATTTGCAAAGAGTATCACAGTGTAACTGTAGCCATGCGTATTTTCCTCTACTCGTCGCACTTGTGCTTCTCGAACATTGTGTACCCCATGTTAATCATCATGGCGGGTGCCATCCCATAGTCTCAAAGCGGACGTATCGATGCTGGCTGCGCCTTCAGTCGTGAATCTGCTAGTCCGGTAAACGCAGTTTACCATATATCGTCCTAGCTTTAACCGACGGCCGCCATTGTTTTTGTAACCATCTTGGATATCAACAAGGCACGCTGCTACTAAAAACGTACAATCGATTATCTGTGTTCGTTCTGCGGAGAACTCAAGGTCGCGGACACTATAACACTTTTCCCTGATTTTTTGTGGCCGGTGGAAGGTGCAATACGGGACTAAACATTTTTTTCCCCCACATTACAGTAAAATAGCAATGACTATAGCGCATTGCTTAGCTAAATTAAAATTTGCACTGTCCTAACTGGTACTGGTAAAGAGTAAGAAAAGGCCACAACCTGAACAAAACTAAAAACTCGCTCGTCACGTAACGTCCCACATTACTTAAGTCTAAGGAGTTTACACTTTATCAGAAATGAAATTAAACAAAAAGGAAATGAAGTTTTTACTGAAATAAAGTGAAGAGTTTTAGAATTAAAAAATTAAATCCGAATTGACTATTCTTTATAGGTGAAAGATTTTCCGGAAATGTTCAAATTCCCTGATTTTCGGTAGATATTTTTCAAATTCCCCGATTTTTCCCTGAATTTTCCAGACTTGATAAAACCCTGAATTTTCTCGGTTTTCCCGGTAGAACGCCACCCCGTGTACAGATAAAACGTTTTGCGTTCGTTTTAAATGCCGAAAAACTATCAGGTTAGATATACAGTGAGTGAGTCCTATCTTCAACTGTGTGCAGCTCCACTAAACCTTTTATCATGCAACTTACGAAAAACAGAAATTATTAAAGAGAACGCAAGCAACAACGTCGAGGTTCGCGCAACAATGGACAGATAAAACCACACACTTATTCAGTGCGCTGCTTTATTGAACTTTTGACATTATTGGCCGAGCGACATAATCGAGCGAGCTGTAATACTAGACGGAAGTATTTTTTTTTAATTGAAGGTATTATGTGTGTCTATTATCGTCGGGAAACAATGTTGTTCTCAGTTTTGCTATGATTTGCTTGCAATGTCTTGATAAGATAGTTTTAGTAAACTAAATTATGGCAGCGGAAATGTAATTCGTACCGTCAATAATTTCGGGAATACCGAGCGAGTTATCTCGTGTTGCCAGGAGCAGTAATACTAGAGAGTGGGCTCCATGGTAAGTATCGTGTTCCAAAGTTCGTTCCTGAGTCTTAACCCCATGCGGCCAGTTGTCAAACGAGCTGTACGTTTATAATTTGTTGGAACGCGTACGTTAAAAATTACGCTTTTGCAAGATTCAAGGGCGGATCTAGAATGAAGTCTTGCAGGGGGCCGCAAGGTGATTCTTGGGGCCGTCCACATATTATGTTACGCTTTTTGGCCTATTTCGAAACCCCCATCCATCCCTTCGTCACTAATTTCACAAAATTTAAAACAACCCCTAATAATTTACACATGTCACACTACTGCAATCACCCCTCTCCCGTATAAATTTCAAAGGATTTCACCTTTGCTTATACTTAAATTTATTGCATCTTTTTCAAATGTCTTATTAATCACGGGTTCATATCTTTTGAATTTTCTGCGTTAATTGCATCTGAACTATTGTTTTCCTAAATAATACTCCCAAAAATTAAGGTGATGTTAACACCAAAATGTGATTATGACGTCACATTTTGGAAACGCCTCAACCCCCATCCCTGTGTCACAATAAATCATCATCCCCCCTATTGTGACGTTTTACATGGGCGGCCCCTTTCCGAATTTTCGTGATTTCTTTGTCTTCCATTTCGGCAGTTTTTTCGAATTTATTTACCTTGGGAATTCGGGAATTCGTCCAAGCACGTGCTAATCCGAAAGTCGTAGCAATTAAACGACCTGGAAGCGAGGAAGGAGAGGTTTGCTTTTCAAGCCAAGGCCAACTCAGGTTGAAATTGTGTTTATTGCCTCCAATTTTCACGCCAGCTGCCGCACGATCCGGGAAATTTTAATGCCTCTAAACATTGCTCTGGTAAAAAAAAATTTCTGGCGGTGTTAAAACAATTGGCCTGGGAGAAGAGCCAGGAAGCTAAATCTACAGTTTCCATCTCAGATGGCCTTGCGACGAGCGGTGGAATAGAAAGGAAGCATTCTGGGACCTTCTACTATCTGCCGGGTCGGTTCACTCGGTTGAACGCGTCTGCTATTCCTCAACTATTTCCCGTGGTAAAGTATACACGAGCGAGATTTAGTAGATGACGTTTTTGCTCCCAAACCAATCCTCGAAGCAGACGACGCTTGATTATTAGAAACCAACGAAAAGGTTTGTTTCAACTAGCGAGTCGTTTTTTAACGAAATTAATGAATAATTATGAAATATCTGATCGTTCTATCTTCACTGAACGTTAAAGTATACATTATTACAACAAAATGACAAATTCTTAACAGATTACCCAAGACGAGAATAGCTGACGTCGTTGCGTCGACACCAAAACAATGGCGTCCTTTTACGATGATCGCTTGCGGACGGTGCTCTCCTTCTGATAACAAACGTTATGATTTTCAGTCGCATTGTCGACTGTACTGGTAGGTTAATGCACTTTCAAAGGGTTTAACGAGCGTTAACCACTCCTGCACTTTAAAACAATTTAAACTATTGGAGCGGTCCGGTTTACGTTTGATGATGAGTACTCATTCGTTTGTTAGTCCAATTTTGTGTCGATTCATCAGCAAAATCAAAAGCCAATGAGTTGCAAGAATCAGTAAAATGGCGCGAAATGGGAGCAGAAACGTTAGACGCGTTTGAAGTATGGCAAAGCAGCTCCCAAAATCTCGCACTGGGCCGACCCTATCAAAGCTATACGTATAATCCAAGGTTCCTAGGAAGCATTATGACATGGATGCCTCCCACGTCCTACGAAGCATTTTATAAATCCCTGGTAATGCTTTATTTGATACTTTGAGCAGCCCTCTACAATCAAGAAATCAATTGTGTAATACATAGCCCTTGAAATGGTAATTATTTGCAAAATTACTTTTCACCCTATTGACTTAATTCACCTACCTGTCCAATCCTTTCGTCCCACACATTAGTAAACGGAAATTATCTCTGGGCGGACACGTTTTTGGTTGCGGTTTCTGATGTTATGTGTTTAGCTGCAGCGAGCACGGTAGCGCGAGTGAGGCACGTCATTTTGGATCAAATGACCATCATTTTCGTAAACAGCGACCTTTATTTAAAAAAAATATAATTGTTTTTGATTTTTTTTCCCGTAAAGTCTGGAAATTAGTCAAAATGAAGGTCGCTGTTCGCAAAAATGACGTTAATTTTTTTTCAAAATTATGTGCCTTGCTCTCGCTGCCGCGCTCTTTGCGGCTAAACATGTGACATGTGGCCTATATCGGGTTTTCTTATTGTGCTCTCATCTCGCAGTATGGCGTCGGCGTTACTATGGCTCCGAGTACTGTTTTAACATGTTTTAATACTTTTTTTTTTTAAATAAATGAGCGTTTGTGCAGGTTTTCGTTATGATGTTCTGAACCGTAACGACGAAAGCATTCGACTGGTAGGAGAAGAAAGTTGGTAGAGGGAAAAGTAAAGTTTCCAAATAATTATACCCTCCCATGTTCTACAAGGCATTTATAAGACCCTAGTGTGTTGCTTAATGTGACACTTTGAGCAGCCCTTTACAATCAAGGACATTAATCGTATTAATACACAACACTTGATATACGTGACAATTAAGACGATATCAGTGGAGCGACGTCAGTTGGGTTCTTTACAGGCTTATTCTTTCGTTATGTAGCTAAGCCAAACGAAAACTTCGTAATAATATAACATTTAATGGACCCAATGAAACCAGACCTTGTTCCCTCTCGGGCTCCCAGCGTCGCTGTTCTTTGTGTCTGCGCGTGGAGTTCCACAAAATCTGCGTCGAAAACGATCGGTTCTAAAAATAATGCAGTATGCTGCGTTCAACGCCTTCGTATCCGACTTTCGTGTGGGTGGCATCAACCAGCTGTTAACGTCGCACTGCAAAGCAGTTCGAAATTCCCCCACTAGACGTCCCCCGTCGTCAGCGCGATTTGGCCGGTAGAACCCAAACTATTCCCTTTGTCGTGTTGAAACTATTAGCAGCACTGAGAATCGGATTCACGTATTGGGCGTGCTAACAATTCGTGGTTACAAGCTTATGAAGAATGATGAGCTGAACGTTGGATTGGCTCAGGTACGGTGCACATTTACGAGTGGCTTAGCTGGATATAGGCACAGCCACCTACAGTAAAGGCCGGATCAGCTTTGCCTTCCACAATGCTTCGCTAGAAGGCGCGACAAATACCGACGCGACAAGTTTGCCAAGTGGCGTCATCGGTTGACAGAATTTGGAATCCTCGTCGGTTAGTTTGAAATTTAGCCTCTTGGTGTAGAGATGGCAGCACCTACCATACTTGCGCTTCCTTCTATGTCAATGGTTGATATCACTTGCCTAATTTGTCTTGATCTGATCCGGCATTTACTGCAGGTGGCTGTGGTATATATAGGTAGGATGGCAGGAGGTTTTGGTACAGTGTTTTAACAATGTCTTGCCAAAGTTGCAAAATTGTTTCAGCATTGTTATTTTCACCGCATTGTGTATTATACACAAGCCAATACGGTGCACATAAAATACTCAATTGCAACGTTTCAAACAATCCCCGCTTCGGTATTAAGCAATAAAAGAAACAGCTGAGACGCTAAAGTCAAGTTTACAGTTTACACTTTAAAAAGCCGGAATACGATGACAGAAATTGCTTATAGCGACATTTCATATA
>JAHWFP010206970.1:47634-65835 GCA_023313725.1 Lithobius niger | reverse complement strand
TAAATATCTTACACTAAAAGCAACTAAGATTTCATAAGAGATTTGACTAAAATGATAGGGTTTTGCTGAGTTTGTTGGTTCGAATCCTGGCCACGTCATCTCAATGATTTGCTACGAACAGATCAGCGTCTCGTCCGGCCCGATGACGTCACTTCCATCAAAACTATCGCACGATTCAGTCTTAATTGAATGCTTCGTATGAGCATGTTCACCGTCAGCCTATAGCGCTGTCAAGTGCGTAAATAAATAATTAACTGGCATTCTTGTATTTAAGTGACTGTTTAGTTTTGTCGGTATGTTTTGTGGGGAAAGGATTTTAGCGAGCGTTAACCGCACCCGGTCATCTGCCCGACGAAGCCCAGATGTTTTGTGGGGATGTTCCGTGGTCCAACAATCGCCACCATTTGCTAATTAAGTTAATATAATTAATAGGATGGATAAAAAAAATGCTTTTTTAAATTTAAAATCATAAATAGTGCGGAAAAGTTGTTATTCCACCTCCTAATCGCTCTCCCAAAAAAAAAAGAATATCTAACAAAAATTGTTAGAGGTGCCCCACCTGGGCCTAAAGTTTAACATTGTAAATCAAAGGGAAAATTAATGAACTTGTTGACTAGGGCCTAGTTTAAAATACAGCTTTCTACGAGCCGTGACGAAAATATACACTACCTGTCAATATTTGCATTCAGTCCCTGGATGCAACTGAATGCAAAAATTTACAGGTAGTGTAAATTTTCTCTTAGGCAATGAAACCAATTTTGACCTCCCCCAGGTAAAATTGGGTTTTTTACATTGTCTCATTTTGTACTCTCAGAGACCACTAACCAAAGCCAAAATCAGAAACAGTTTTCTTCTTTCACACAGCCACCAAAATAAGGGGAAAAAAGCATTTTTTTTTGCCGATTTTATGCCGTAAATTAAAACTAAGTTTAGTGAGAATATATTTTTTAATTATAATTATGGCTTCCGTTAGTGGTCTCTAAGAGTACCAAATAAGATAATATAAAAAGCTTATTTTTTCAATAGTCAAAATTAATTTTTCAGAATTAGCGTTTTTTTCTATTGACTTATACTGTTAAACTTTAGGCGCACATGGGCACCACTAAAAATTTTTTTTAGATTTTTTATCCTTTTGGGATAGTGATTATGAGATCGAAGACCAATTTTTCCGTGCTATTACGATTTGAAATTTTAAAAAGGATTTTTTTTATCCACCCTAATAAATAATCCTAGCGAAGAAAAAGTACAGGTCATCGCCATCTTTAATCGGTGGATTCAGCAGAGTATCCCCTTTTTTTAGCCAATAGGAAAGGTGTACTTTTGGCGCATCAGCCAATCACAGCCAACTTATTCTGGTAAGCACTATGACGGTCTACCAAGTGGGCGATTAATAAGTGATAATTGAACGATGAAAGGAACCAATTCACGACCTCGCACCTATGGCTTCAATATTTGTGTATTACTAAAATATTTGTATTCATACACCCACTTGTCTTCAGGGAACATAGTGTCCAAAAGAAATTTTTCTTTTTACAAGTCCATAGCCGGCCCGCAGTCTTCACTTTTGAGGGAACGCTTGATAGCCACTGACTGATTCCACAATGATGATTTCCAATGGGCTGCTCTCCAATCCACTATTTCGACATCCGAGATTAAAATCTCTTATCTCGAGTGGGAGAGAGTTGCCCAGTTATTGAAAGTGGAAGGTATCCACATGATCGAACTACAGCAAAGGTCTGTTGGGTTTAGAGGGTAACACTACGTCTTATAGAAATACCACCAAAACCTACGGTAGACCCAGGTTAAGCTACTAACTTGTATTACTCTTCAGCGGTAGTGGGGTTTTCAGCCACAAATCGTTGAATCAGGAGGTAACCAATAAATTGGTTATTGTTCATTAACGCAGCTTAAAGCAAAAAGACTTCACTAATTAATTCTTGAAATTGGTGCGAGACCAACAATAAATTGACTGGCTCTTTTCAGATATTGATTGCTTACTGATTAACTGTTAGTTAATTAATTTGTTATTTGTGAATAAATGATTGAAGTTGGTGTGAGACCAGGAAACTTAAGTTTGGTTTAACATAACTGTACACAGACTTTTTTTTTTAAATTTGTTTCTTTTGAGCCTTAAGTCAGCCGAAGCAATATAATGCTCGTGTGGCTGAACCGGCTCAATTTTGGATATCAACAGACTTTTAGAAATGGAGAAATATCTGGTAAAGAGAGGTGCCAACCCGGGGATTCGATCCGGGAAACTTCCGATCATCGTAGGGGCCGAAATATTGTCCAGAATTGGCCAGAATAGTTCCTACAGCCGCTGAAGGAGCATGGTAGCCTCTCACACTACCCTGACCGGCAGTCCTGTCGGGGACTTTGCCAAGATCCCCTTTCCAGGAGTTCGAGCAGATCCGCAAACCTCCAGCAACCAGGCTGAGCTCTCTCACCACAAAGCCACGATGACCTATTCCTGTTGAGAAATTTTAACTTGGAAGAGTAGCTTATAGAGGCTATGAACAATAGTCGTTGAACTTTACTTTGAATATGGGAAAGATATAGTAGAAACCTTGACCTTGTATGCTGTTGCCAAGACATTAAATGGATACTAGACTGTATCTTGTGTGAACGAACTCAGTAAACGAACGTGGTCTTCGGAGAAGCCCCATTGGCAAGCAGCAGATTGTATTAGTCGTTGAATGGCCTAGCCGTTAGTTATTAAATTGAAAAAGCATTTCAGTGAGTAAGCAAATAAATTTGCTGTAAGGGTAATTGTTAAGAAATAGCTGGTGCTGCGAAATTCACTGAGAGCTGACCCACTAGAAATACCAAAGCGACCCTTTGAAAACCTATTGCTTAAGTTAAGTGTTCAATACTTACAGCCCACACTAAACCTCCAAACACTGCAGCTACAAGCCACATCACATAGCCTAAAAAGAATAGAGTTGTTAATTTATGCACAGACTGAGTAAATTAGGTAAACGCTGTAAAATCACAAAAATTGTACACACCTCTTCCTTACATCCTGTAAAGTTGATTCGGTTTTGTATCATTGGAATTTTTGAATGAGATTCTGCACCTTAGATATCATAACTTTTTGTAGCAATGTTTTGGGAAATGCTTCTGAATGGGGTACACCACTAGTTACGAAGGTACAATGACTTTTCAAAACTAAAGTTCTGCAATTTGGCGGTGTGACTATTTAGCAAGCTGTAGAATTACACTTTGGTCAATTTGTGCATTTGACTGAGAACAATGGATGTTTTTTTTTTTGCGAAATGGCGAAATGGGTGTGAAGACGTCCGTACGATGGTATAATAAATCAAAACCTAAAACTGGTAAAAGGGTTGACAATTGTGAATAGTTCTTCCTTACAAAATGGCTATCAACAGAATGAAACATTTGCCAAGGTAATCCCATCAACTAACACGGTACTTCAGAAGGTGGAGGGAAAACTTAACATTCCAACCTGAACGTAGCAGTTACTATAATAACACTGGAGAAAGAGTATGATAAAAAGGATATGCTTAAAACACTCAGTTAGAAAAGTTTGTCATAGCGGCTCTTTCACAAGCAGTATTTTGTTGAATTCACTAAAGGATCTGGCATGGAGTTCTAAGTATCTGGTGGAATGCCAGTAAAATTGGATTTGCCAGTACCAGTTCCGAAAACTGGCTTTGTTTCATGGTACTCTATTCGTTTAGTGTTTCCATGGTCATGTGAATGTAGTAATATTTAGAAGACTCGATAATAACCATCCCTTATTCGGGATGGTTAAGGTAAGAGCTTTCACCCTTTTGGTCTTGTTCACATTATATTACTGCTTTAAGGTTGCATTATATTTCAGTTGGTATTGATTTTCAATAAAACATTGGACAAACGCAAGAGATCACCATCGTCAGCCCAAGAACTTTACAAAATAAAACATAGCAGTCGATTTGGGTTTAACATGCTTGTATAATGATTATTTAATTACAGCTGTATAGTACAGCAAAAAATTGTAACAAATATACAATATATGCACATTATTACAGATTAATGCTTGTATAATAACAATGAACTTCAATAGAACCAGTTATTTAGAGTGTTGGTGTTAAACAGAAAACAAGTTACAGAAAACTGTCGTCACGTCCATTAGTGTGCAAACCTTTTGCTAGAGGGCGGCACATGACAGGCACGAACTGTAAATACCGTGTATTAATGGTACCGCCACATCTGCTGAACTTTATTTTGATTATTAACGCTTATAAAAAAACAACTCATTATAAAATAATGTAGTTCATTAAATCAGTTTAATAACATGCTTGGTGTATTCTAATTTTCGAGTTTACGTTGTTGAGATTTGTACCATCGATTGGGATTGCAAATTGAAGCCATGCGTAGAGCAGAAGTCGCCATCTAATGCCATGTTTGAATAGTTTTTACGCAAGTCAGTACCAGCCGAGATAGAAAGTAACTTTTGAGCAGTGATAGATAGCTCAGTGACATGAGAACGTTAGCATAAAAGCCAAATAGCATGCAATTTTAAATTAACATCTCTATGCTTATTATTGTGGTAACCAGATACACCTACGGAGCATTTCCCATGTTAACGTTCCACACTACCGTTATTATATTAAAATCGAAAATTGCTAAAAGGTGTGTCATGTTTATAGTGGTTTGCCATTTCAGAGGCATGATATCAACAGACCAAAACATAAAAAGTGACAATTTTTTTTCTGTAGCATCTGATTGTGATGGGAACAATAAAAAAGAAAGCCAGACAAAATATAGATAAGGTTTACTAATTGACATCTTGCTTGCTTTCATTGTTTTGGGAACGTCAGTAGTTTTTCACATGATATAAACTCATTAGGCTATATCGATAAACAGGTATAGCCTTTCATAATGGATAATGCCATAATTTTAACTGCCTTTTTTACTTACATTTAGCACTCCGATTTAATACTTGTACGTTTCCCATCTGCTGGAAAAAAACCAACATCGACCCAATTCTTAAAGGAGGCTCTCATCATTTAGTTAACAACTACTGACCCATTACTCTTCTCTCCATTGTGTCCAAAATTTTGGAGTGCTAAATTTATGACAACCCTATCAGCCAGTGTACTGAACTTGATGTCATCCATAAATCAAAACATGATTTTCTTGTTTAGACGTTCTTGTTTGTCAAATCTGTTCACCACCTAGGACTACATTACCGCCATGGTTGACAAGGGCATTCCGTGCGATAATATTTTACTTGACTTTAGTAAAGAATTTGACAACGTTCTGTAGACTAAGATTATCAACAAGCTGCGCTCTTTAGGCATTCGTAATTCTACCACGTCTTGGGTCTTCTCTTAACTCTCCAATCACCGTGAGAGGGTGCAATTCGTCGGAACTTATTCACCCTGGGAGCTTGTCTCTGCAGGTGTTCCCCAGGGATCTGTCTTAGGACGTCTTCTCTTCAATATGTACATGTCTGATCTCTTTGCAGTAGTGCGAAATCCTGTATGGCACTCATATGCCACTACGGTGGGACATGTTCCCGGCGTTGTGTCTGTTATATGGAACCATGCGCCACACCAACATTGCCAGTGTGATCAGCCATGCATCTCAGACTCCATTGTGGTGGCGTATAAATACCGTATCCTCCTTGGCATTGTTGCAAACCGTGGGTCTAACTATTACTTAAACAAAACAATACATTACTGTGTTATCAAATTGAAACACTGAAATTTGTAGGCATTTGTAATTATCTCGGTCCTGGTTGCAGCTATTCCCAATTTTTAAAGGCCTATGGTTGTACAGCTGCCAATGGTTTTTTCCTTACGAATTGTTAACATCAGCTAAAAAAAAACTTACTCATGAAACACTTTTTCATCACGAGACGTTTTTGTTTTTCACGGGAAAAAAAAAACATTACTGTCACTCCCAACGAATACTAATGCTGTCAGGAATTACTGCAATGACTTATACTGCCTGGGAAAGAAACAAAATGCAATCAATGCGAAATTTTTTGAACTTGTTATCACAACAATGATGTTGTGTTTTATTTTTGGTAGCTATGGAGAAAATGGTCTTGTTTTACACAGAAAAAAGTATTTATGTGTTCAAAGGTGGTATGAGTGTAACGATGATGGAATACCTTTTCAAACACCTTGATTCTACCAGTTTTACCTATATCTGTATTCAATGAAAATAACATAGACTTGTACGGCGCGTTTAAACAAAATATTGTTTGTGGACCTAGTGTAATTTTCCGTAGATGTAGCGAGGCTGAAAAAAAACGTACACACGTACGTGCATAAGACAGAAAAGGGAATACGGCGGCTGAAACAGGGTAAACGAATCTAGGCTGTGATGTAAATGCCCTATATCTGTTGGCCCTAATGATGCTAATGCCGAGTGACTGGTTAATCTGCCGAAGAAATGTAAATTGCTTTAAGCTAGATATGACTTCAATCCCTGGAGTAAGCCTTGTGTCAGGAGAGTGGTTTGAATGGCAAGCTTACAAAACAAGTATGCCAATAAGACATAAATTTAACGTAAAGGATAAATGTTTCGGGAGACGTTGTCACCCTGTTGATGGATTTTCAAAAACAGCAAACAGTGTTACAGTTTCACAGATGCTGCTACCATTCGCGTAAACCGTGCCTACTGAAGGACATCGTTCAGCGCCACTTTACCAAGGGCCTTAGGACCTTGAGAAATTGTCATATGCTGAAAGACAGTCCGTTCTTGGCCTTGAATCCATTGAACTCTGCAGGTTGAAGTTCAATCTTATCCTTACATTCAAGATCCTTAATGGCCATGCGGGCATTGATCTGTCATTTTTGATCCCAGCCCGGTATTATTTACTAGAGGACACTCTCTTAAACTTGCTTGCTAGATTTTTATTACTGAGTCAAGACGTAGTTTCTTTGCTGTTAGAGTTGTTCGTGTATGGAACTCTCTACCTGACACACTTGTTACGAGCAAGAGCAGGACCATCTTTCGACAAAACCTAGCCACGGTTGTACTTTCAAACTTTCTGAAAAGGCCAGAATAGGCTCGGATCTTCGCACGATGATGATTTCCTTTCCCACCAGCCGGACCGTTGTTCTGCGGCTGTTGTGAGGGGGGGGGGGGGATTAGGGCGAGGTGTAGGGCGTGGGGGAGATATCCTCCTTTTTACTTTTTCCTTTTAAATCTCCAAGATGGGCGTTAGTGGGCCCAGGATCCCTTCCCTCTCCTGACCTTTGTTTTATTTTGGGTCAAATATTTTATTATTATCTAGTGACGATACACTTGATGCAAAATGAAGGAAAAAGACAAGTTTCAATACAAAATATACAAAATCTGTGGGAGTATTCGCTGTGCGGTTGTACGAGTGGCTTGCAGAGCATGTGTATCGATTCCACAGCCTTTTGTGGTATTAAAGCAGATGGAATTAATTATGTGTGCCACATACGCGCTTACCCCTCTTTAACTGGAGTCCGAATGGATCGCTAGCTTGATGAGCCGTTAGTCTCGAAATAATTCCGGAAAGATGTGTAAAGGCCACATCAAGTTTTATTTCCAGTAGTCGCATGGGATGGGATGCGGTTACAGGAGTATGCGACTGCCGTCCTATATTGCGTCAATGCTTCTTGACAAAAACCCGTCTTTGTCACAGTCATAAGTGACCATAATTATATCGGCCCAAAGCTAGTTCAGTTACCGTTTGTAAAACCATAATTGGCTAAACGAAAGTCCTTCCTCACAAAAGGAGTCTTCAGTTACATCGAAGCACAGGACCACTGCTGGTTTCACCACTTCATTTTTGCTGGAATCGGCTTAGGCCTATAAAAATGGCGGTTCAAAGAAACACGTCCTTCTTCCTGTAAAAAACAGGAAGGGTTTTTTTTTCCAATTTAAACTTGACGCAATATAGGGGCTCGCCTTCGCTCAACAGTAAAAGGAAACAATCTTGTTACAAAGGTGACAATACATCGCCCGCCCAACACAAAAGCGGGCGTCTACTTCTTACATTGTCGCTGATGTAATTATTACAGCTTCACCTTCGGAAACACACTAGGCTAAACTGTCAAGTTACACAACTGGGTTAAATTAATTAAGCATTCAACCAGACACCCACCGAGCCCACACGACCAAGCTGAGGGTGAGAAGAAACGGGGATCAACTCAAAGGTACTGTAGAAATTCCTCCCACAAAATCTATAGGCTATAATTTTAAAGAAGTGTACGAATGGGAATTGTATGTAGCCTACTGGGGAAGAAAGCCGATCCAGCCATATGACAGTTTAAGCTAAGGCTTGGTTCCTTCATGAATAATAGACATCACACATGCAGACATGCAGAAATCCTTGAAGGTGCAAAGACTTGGAAATTATTTTCGGCTGTAGAATGTGGTATTCATGTTCCATAAGTTTTGATGTAGTTCTTTGCTGAAATGTCCTATTTTTAAACATGCAAAGTTGGTAATAGTAATGCTGGTAGTTTCATAAAATACTTGTCTGCCGACCAGGAAAACACAAGTAAACCAAGCAAGTGTTTCATTGGTAGCATGTTTGCAGGAAATATATTACTGGCCACACCTGCACAATGGTATACATGGAAAAGGGCTTGATCCTTTCTAAAATAAACCAGGTTACACCATTTAAAGCACTGAACTATTTTTGAAATTTTGGTAACGACAGCAACACTACCAAACATGATGGGGCAGAACTCTCAACAGAGAATTTTAGCAGAAACAATGAAATTATTTGGTAACTCAGGGTATGGCACAACTATTACGAACAAATCGAAGCAACGCGGTGACCATTGCTGCAATGACAAAACAGGTACCCGGACACTGAATAAATTCTGTTTTCGTAGTTTGAAACGAGTTTCAGGTAACTGCCTTGAAATATTAGTAAACAAGAAGAAGATTGAGCACGACCTTCTGTTGCAAATAACCTTTTTTTGTTTAGCAATACGTATAACCTAATATGCTGTTGCTTTATTACGATTTCATACTGAAGTACATTGATTATTCGGGATTTCAGTACTATGGAATGGACATTGGCCGGTTACTCAGCCTATAGTGTTCTCTCATGAAACGTGCTGGTAGATGTTGTTAATCCATCACAGAAACAAAGATATGAACTGGAAAAATCCAAATGGCTTCCAAGAATGGATTCTACAGACCATTAAGTTTATGACAAAAGAACATTTGGATTATGCGGTCTCTTCATTGTAGGGTTTCACAGTGTTAATTTAATCTGTGGTATTGTGCTTTACCAAGAATGAATGTTTCTATCCGCATACACAAAAATTAATGTAGCTAAAAAACCTTCTACAATAGTTTATGCAAGAGAAAAAGTGCAGAAATTCAACCACTACACCATACGTTTAGAAGAAACATACCTCATTTCAAAAACAAGAAGCAGGAACAACATTTTACTTGCGTCTATTAGGAAATAAAATGCAGACTAAATTGCCCAAGGTAAGTATAATTTTTTTTTAAAGGTTGAGAGGCGACCTCTTTGTGATGATAGCAAAACAAGAAGTGGAGAAAATGCGTGGGGCCTGAGTTTTATTCACTTTCATCCGGTTGCATTAGTGTCAAAGAGTAGTTTCAATAGTACCCTGGTGTCAAAATTAGGTAATGGAAAATTACTCAAGTAGTGCTACATACACCTTAAATTTGTTGGTCTTGGGGAGAAAATGATTGTGGACCCGCTTTAACTTAGATAACCAGGCATGCTACATTCAGAAGATAGCTCGTAGCATACCACCTATCTCGTAGCAGGCGACCGGCTACCTTACAAGCAAAAGAGCGTTTTGACCATTATAAACTACAAGAACCCTAATGCATGTTATACCACATCATACCACATTTCGTTAAGTATTAGGCAATTATAATATATAAATTTCAATTATATCTGAAGATCTATTGGAATAATTCTGCTTTACCACATTAACTTTTTTTTAAAAAAATGCTTCTGAGAGATTATAACTCAGAATGTGTAGTGACACAGTGTCATCACTTCCTTATTCACCATGAGTGACATGTTGTGTGCTAAAGAACTACGAGTTCTCGACTTGAAATTCGCCTTAATTTTCGTCCGATTTTGATGATTTGGACTCGGTCGCTAATTTTTGGTAAAGTTTCGATATACCACATTCAAAAAAATCTCTTCAGCCATTCTGAAGTTGTTTTATGGACAGATCGCCTTCGACATATTAATTAACACATGTGGACGTTGCCAGGACAGGTTCTTCTCCCTTTTTGAAATGCTCCTAAAATTCAATCTTTCCTATGTCCCTCTGCTTGACTACATTTACTGAGATCCTGCGTGGGATTTTCTGAGCCAGGCTCCTTACCTGACTTACATTACTAAAGGTTGACTGTAATAGAATAACATTTAAATTTTATATCTTATATTATTGAGAGGCTTTCCTTTTTACGTGTTTCGCCTAAAAATATCTTACCGAGACCAATGATTAGGTATCCAAACTGAAAAAAAAATGTATTCAAAATTATTATAATAATGTAGCCAATGGTACTATTTTTTTTCTAATGATTTAGTGTTATGAGTAACAAAATTTTGTACTCACCAAGTACCCAGCAACAGGAATTCCTTCGACCACACTGTTACCTACAACATTGCAAAGTAAATAAAACTGATTTCTACCATGCAACACAACAGAACAAGCAAGTGTTGCCAACAGACAAAAGAAGCTTACTGAGTTCAAGCCAACACCTTGTCGGACATGGCAACTAGGCAAATCAACAGGATCACAATTTAAAAAAACATGTACTTTAAAAAAAAACCTTTATTTAATAATAAAGACCATCGGTCCAGTAGCTTCCAGAAAGACAACCTCACCTAGCTCTTAATGAGAGGCGAAGTTGGGATAAACTGGTGGGGGAAGTTGGATTGGAGGGGGGCGAGTCAGGCGGGCACCATTTTCACCTTGTTGGGCAGATGCATGGGCAGTTAATCAGTGATGCCTATTCCCCCTGGTCCAGTCAGGAGTTAGCCCCCCCCCCTTAATATCAAATGAACCCCCACCACAAGTTAAAAAATGATACTCCTATATCTTTGACTTGGACTAGTGGTTGGGGTCTTTCCTAACACACATGCTTCCGCCATGTTATTTTCACACGCTTTATATCTATCCCGTCATAACAGCCGGGATCACCACCGCTCACCAACATAATACTGTTCTGTTACGTTTTCAATCAATATTCAACCGTGCATAAAATTATAAACTAAAACATATTTTTTAATTGTATATTTCTAGATTTAAGTGTTGTGTTGACCGTTGACGGGTTATGTTGTGTTGCGGTGACTGGTGGTATGTTGCTTACATAATAACTACATCGATATTTTTCCAACCCCTCCAAATGCCAATGAGGAGTTGCTCCTCACGAACCCTCCCTCTTTGGGCACCACTGCAGTCATAAGCACAAAAATTGTCACGGATACTCTCTCTCCACCATGACTCTCAACTGCCACCCTACTTTCCCAGCAGGTCGCTCGCCAGATTTAAATACGTGAATCGAAAATATTTCCCCCTTTTTTACGAATTGAATTTCATGAATTTTTATAAATCCTGCGAATATTTCATCCTCATAGACGTTTTAGAAGGCGAAAAAAGTCTAATAATGGGCGGCAAAACACTCGGATTCAATCCCGGCGACGTCTGATTATTGCCATTCGCCAGTGGCTGATATAAGGTCGACAATATACTTGGTAGATCCCGCAGCCACTGAAGAAGGTTGATATCCTATCATACACCTTGGTCGGCCCCGACCGGCAAGGATTTTGACAGGACCCCTTTCTTGTCACAGATCAGATTAAGTCAGATCAGAAGATCATGATTCCAAAGAGAGCAAGACCTGTCTGGTTAGCACACACAACAGCTGGATCCGTTTTTTACCCGAGTAACATAGGTCAGTTTTTGAAGGCATCCAAGGAAAAAACACTTACAGTCCGGCAGCTTGCACGAGAACCCAAAATAATAGTCTGCACAATTGTTCACTGCTGATTGTGTGCATGAATGGTGTGTGTAACCAAATTCTTATGACGCCACCTTGACACCATTGGAGAATTCAAGATAGCGTCCAAAATGGGCGACAAAAAAAAAACAGTTTTTTGCTTCCTAGCATCTAAACCGTTCATCTGATTGAAAATGAACCAGTTACCAATTATGTTTAGAATAAAAATTCCTTTCAAAAAAAGATTTTTCATATTGTTGGTTAAATTAATCCTTCTTGACGAAATGCGTTATTTAAGTTATTTTTAGGCCATTTATGCACGTTATACATACAACAGTGCATCATATGTATTACAATTCTTGATTTTAAACAGCTTCAGTACCCATTCTAATTCGGATAAATGGACGTGATTAGGCATAGATGAAAGATGAAGATGTACACTCTGAAGAAGATGTGTACTGACAGTACACGTGAATGTGTACCTTCTCAGCCTCCACACGAGTTATGCACTGGCAATACACAGTCTGTGCACTGGCAGTACACAGCCTGTGCACCGACAGTATACACAGTCTCGTCACAGCTTGCGTACTACCTGTACAAAAATTGTGTACTCTCAGTACACAGTTTGTGTTGAGGCTGAGAATTTACACATTCATCGTCTTCACGGTGTATATTTTCCAACAAGAGTAATTAAAACTATTTATATTAATTAGAAGCTAAGCTACGGCAGTTGACCAAAGTTGTAGCACTGTGCTTTTTGTTCAATTTTACCGCAAGTTCCATCTTTAAACATCTGCACTACCCGTTCTAATTCGGATAAGTGGACATGACTAGGCTTAGATGAAAGATGAAGATGTATATTTTCCAACAAGGGTAATTAAAACGATTTATATTAATTAGAAGCTAAGCTACGGCAGTTTGAAGATGTAACTTGCGTTAAAATAGCGCAAAAAGCACGGCGCTACACTGTAGAAAAACTATCGTAGCTTAGCTTAATATAAACTAGCTGTACCCCCGGCGTAACATACGCCCGTGTAGCCGATACCCGAGTGAAATACTGTACTGGGCAGTATGGAATGAAAAAGATGCCGACTGCCCCCGTCTCCTTCTCCGAACTTACTCCGGTGTAGCTGATTCTCGTGAGCATGAAAAAAAATAGATGGCAGACCCTCCCCTCTTCGAGCCCCCATTCCCCCCTCTCCCTCACATTCCCCATTGTGGTGAGATACCCATCTGCATCCCCCCTGGTACTCTGTCAACTCCCGCGTTCCCTGCCCTGCTCGCCCGTGTATTCTCCCATTGTATGGTTTGAAACCCTCCCCTACCCCTCCACCCCCTCTATTGGAATCCCTGGTGGTTTGTTTTCGTAAGGAATTAAATAACCTTTTCACTGGAGGGCAACGCAATGTCACTCAACCAACTTTGAAACTTTTCAACTCGCTCTAATGGTCAACATTATGGAAGCAATAGTGTTTGTTTCTAATTGTTAGAGCGCATATCCATTATCAATGTCGCCGCCCGCCCTTTTTCTTTGCTACCGTGGCAAGAATGAGCCCACTCGCCCTCTTGCTGATTGTTGAAGCTTCGATTGTTTAATTATGATTCCTCACCATTATGATTCCGGGTGTTGCAGACATAGGGCCTTAGGGCTTCGTCGGGCAGATGACCGGGTGCGGTTAACGCTCGCTAAAACCCTTTGACCCTTTGACCTCACCATTAAGTCTGCTCATTAGCGAAATATATACTATGTAGATCGTTTTAATTACCATTGTTGGAAAATACATTTATCCGAATTTTAACGGATTATTATTTGTTTAGTTTAGGCCAAAAATCAGCCTCTGGCCACTGGTTTATTACAATTTCCATTCAGCAGATTATGTTCCTCGAAGTTTCGTTCTTCGACCAGTATCAGTTAGACTTACAGTCGTTACACCAAAAGTTTCTAAAATTCTTATAGAGGAAAATTCAAGAATGAAACCTTACCAGCTGCATTAAACCACGCAAGTGTCTGAAATACAAATAGTAGACAAATAAATTCTGTTAGTTATAGTTTCGTTGTGCGGTGATAAAGTGTTGACATAAAAGTGTAAATTAACTTGAGAAGTTAGGAATGCGAAGGCCAGAGTTAGGAACACAATTTTAACTGAGATACTCCTTTCTTCCCAGAAAATAACATACATGCACAAAGCAGAAGACATGAGGTTTGCGAGAAAAGTGTAGAGGTGAAGTTTCAATTGGCGTTCAAGTTTATTAGACAAAATTGTAACACTTCGTGTTGAGACAATACCAAAATATGGGTTTACACATTCTAATTTACACAACACTATATAGCTACGTGACTCCTTGGCGTGTATCACAGAATTACACCACCAGGCCAGTAGACATTATGCTTTCAAGGCAAACAGTGAAGAGGTGAAGTTTCACTTGGCGTTCAAATTTAAAAGACAAAATTGTAACACTCTTATTGAGGCAATGCCAAGATATCGGTTTTCACGTTGTAATTTATACATCACTACAGAGCTAGGGGACTCCGTGGCATGTGTGACAGAATCACGTTACCAGTCCAGTGTTTACTGTGCTGGCTCTAAGTTACTTCGACGTTACAATATGCTAGATCAAATTCCAAACTCCACTGTCCTCCGACACCCCCAACGTGCTTTTACACATCCGGGTAACAATCGGGAATTGGCAATGGCATTGTCCGGGTGCAACATGAATCAGCTGTGTTGGAAGTCGGTTCCTTCAACCGCATTCTTAATGTTTCCCGGAAAAAAGGTGGGTCAGCCATCCATTGTCTGTGATCCAAGTTGGAGGTGAGAAATAGCTAGGGGAAGACGAAAAGTGTTGGCTTCATTCCCCTTGCATTAGCGTGGAATGGATTTTGGGTGCATTATAAAACCGACGGTTATAGCTGCAATGCCGTATAGCTTTTTTACTTAACCCTTTAATGCCCATGCCAAACTGGATATATTTTTTTTTAAGTCGGGTCGGTCGCGGGATTCGATCCGTCATTCACTTGGTTTGCAGACGAGGACGCTGACCACTGGGCTGTTGCTGCTCGCTTTATGCGGGGTCCCCGGGGACCCCTCACAAAGCTCGCGTTGTGGGTTGGGACTTAGTTTTTTGTCGTTCAGTAGCCGTCCTTTTAATTGGACGCTCTGCTGTAAAGGGTTAATAGATTTTGGTTTCGTCGGGCATTTATCCTCATGTGCAAAATTATTTATCTTCTGTGAGGCTAAAGTGACAACTCTCCTAAATGTACTTCTATTGTTATTTTTCTACTGATAAACATCGTCATTTAGGATTCGATGATAATTTTACAATACGTGTTTGTACCTTTGGGACCTGGAAGCCATATGTGCGTTTATACCAAAGTATGTCAAATTTTGCGTAATTTCTATTTTTGAAGGTTTTCCTATTCCAATATAAACTTATTATTATTTTAATCGTCTCGATGAGACCTTCCCATTGGTGCAAAAGTAGACACGATAGGATAAATCAATCAGAAATTATTTCAACAACAATATAAAAATCAACACAATAAAATATAATGTGTTCTTATACGCGGTGGGGAAAAAAGCCTTCCCATTCAACCTCGTAAATTCTCCCGGTGTTTTACGCTTGAAAATATTATTTATATTTGCGCGGCCGTACAATTTTTATCTTTTAATTTATTTTATGCGCTTGTCTATCACTCTTCCCCTACGACTCTCACCATTCCCCACACCCAACAATCCATTTTCTCACTTTTCCCTATTATCCACTTCATCCGCTGAATTGTTTAAAATATTTGGACAGCTAAAATATTCACGAACTAAAATATTTTGTTTTCCATATTACCAAATATTTTTAAACAATTCAGCAGATGCAGTAAATAGTAGGGGGGGGGGGGAGGGAATAGTGAGGAAAATGGGAAGAGTGATAGACAAAGACATAAAATATATTTTTTAAGTAATATTTCTCGAGCGTAAAAACCTGAAAAACTTACGAGGGGGATAAAAGGCATTTTTTTTCCCCAACACGTCGAAGAACATGTTTATTGATTTTTTTGTTGTTGTTTAAATAATTTATGAATGATTACGTAACATATTGTGCCTGCTTATGTCTATTTGTGTTTAATATTACAGAATTCAAATCAGTAGATTTCGGAAAACTGCGCATTCGTTGGCGAAACGCAGAAGAATTGTTTTAAGAAAATGGGTCCCTACCGACCACGTGTGAAAAAGAAATTCTTGTGTCAAAGAGATTTTTTTTTTTTATTCAGCTTAGTGGTGACATTTTTTTAAAAATTAGGGACAGCACAGAAACGCGGAAATAAATTCCATTTTTTCCTCAAAAATTCAACGTTGGCTACTGTACTACGCAATTTATTCTGGAATAAAACGTTTCACAATCTTGTCGGAATTGTGGAACCAAATGTTTGTGTATGACGTCATAGTGTGTGCACAAATCTTGATGACATGTCAGTATTTGTATAATTTGATGGACGTTACTTGGGTGTGTTGGGGAGATGCGACACCATACCGGAAAAGGCACATTTGTAAGTAACGACGCCCTTTTTATGCCTTTTTAATACATTTTTGATGCCTTCCGGGCGATAAATTCACGCGAAGCAGGTCGCGTAACAGGGAAAGCGCCTCGGTTTATGAATCTACACCATTAAAATCGTATGATGTGCGTGCGTTCGTGTTTGTACGTCTACTCCTCTGGAACCAAGGCAGCTGCAAAGATGGGAGTAGGACCAACTGAAAGATAATTAAGTTGCGCTTCGATTAGGCCTATTTCATCGATGCAATTTGATTTTATGACCCTCAAATAAGGGTTTTTTCTAGGGTTTCTTCGATTTACATAAAACACAGGAAACACAATTCAATTTAAAAATGTTTTAGTGTATAAACATAACGAACTTTAGGTGTTAAATTTGACTGCATCTTCAGCTCACCAATTTATGTTTTTTGTAAGAGACCAGAAATTTAACTGCTTGAAAATATTACACCTTTTCACGTGGGTGGGACCAGTCAGCCTGTAGGCCACTGTCCATTGAACCTGTATTCTCTACATCACAGGAAAATGTTAACATGAGTAGCGACTCTTTTACCAGCAGTTATATCTCTAGCACAGGAAGGAAAGCCTACTGCTCAACTAGAGTCAAAAAGTCCAAATGGCAACGTCAATACGTTTGCAACCGCATTTATTTTTATGTCTAGCACAGTGGACTACTCTGTCTCTTCTGTGGCCGGCGTGGTGGGTTTATGTCATTACCAGAGGGGCGCCGTGTCAGCCGCCGGTAGAGCCATCGGGGCCGCCAGAACTTCCCAAATTGGAGTGTATGGATGCTGCTGCACCTCCAACTCACCACTGGGATCCGCCACTGCTCTTGCATGATTATGATTAGGGGAATCTAGGGAAAAAAAGCCGTGGAAAAAAAGCCGCGGAAAAAAAAAGGCCTGGAAAAAAAGCTGATGAAAAAAAAAAAGCCGCGGAAAAAAAACCGAAAAAAAAGCTGATGGCAAAAAAAAAGCCCCGGAAAAAAAAGCCGTGGAAAAAAGACCGATGGAAAAAAAAGCGCGAAAAAATCTGGTTTAAAATTTACAAAAATACTACCATAAATGCACTTACATGTGTATTAATCATTCATTAGCTGCATGTTGCTCGATCAAGGTCACCTTTGGAATCCCGAAAGGAAAAGAAATCACAAGTTTCCTGCCAAATTCCTTAGCTGGGGAGGTTGTGGGGGAAGGGTCGTTCTCACTTTGAACGGGTGACCTTCGATCGTTAAAGTATAAATCATGAAATGACGATTTGCCGCCATAATTGGATAAGTCACCGATTAGGGTCATTTGATGTCGGACTGCACCAGTTACGAGGCAGGTGCAAAAATGTTATAGCAATTTGACGAGTTCATGCATAAAAGTGTGTAGCTGTAAAAAGCAGCGTGTGCAGATTATATTAGCCTAGGCCTACTTACGGCTTGAAAACTTTTAAAATTATATAAATGTTTTAGAAAAGGACTAGGATTGCACTAACGATAATAAATGGTTTAGAAAGCATGTAATTATAGTTTGGTTGAATGGTTCATTCTTACTATCATATAACTAATATCCATTTTACAATGTCCATTTTATTGATGATTTAGGCATTGCAAAATTTTAGCAATTTTTCGATGTTCTTCATAGCTATCCAGTTCTTTCTAGTCCTTTCCCACCAGTATTTTTTCAGATTTTTACCTGTTCCCACAGGCGAACGGAAAGGACT
>JAHWFP010206970.1:0-46142 GCA_023313725.1 Lithobius niger | reverse complement strand
ACCCCCCCCCCCCTGAGGTTTGACCAACAAGAATTACGTTGGTAGGCTTATACACATCAATTTTCTAGCGGGAAAAATTCGAAAAACTTAATTTATGCAGTACTGGAATATATTTTAGGTGCTTCGATTCCGCTAGGAGACTGTTTTATTTAAGCCATACCAGTTGCGTTAACCTAACTAGGGTTTTGTACTGAGGGGACAACACTAGGTAGTTAGCCGAATGATGCAGAGGGAGAACCGAATAAAAGCCCCGGAAGCTGATGCATTATTGCTATTTTGCGGCATTTTCTGGCCTTGTAAAGTGCCGTTGAAAAAATAACCAGCTTTGCTGACTGCATTCTACGCATAAAAAAATTTTGTAATGTAAATCATTCAGTTTTTCACACTAGATACTTATTTTTTAAACACTGCTACTTTGTTGGGAATTTTAAGCAAAATATGGAGTTAGTATGGATTCTTACTGTTTATCTTTACTGATTTTCATATTTCTCCATTTGTTACCTGGTTACTTTAGTGATTTAAAGGAGAAACAGTAGAAGTATAAATTAGCTAAGATTAAAGTTGCGTCTCTGACCTCAAAATGCAGCCATCTTACGGTAAATAATTTTTCAGCTATGGAAAAATCGACTTGGCCAATTTGCCAAATAAGCTTTCGAAATCTCACAGGGGGGGGGGGGGGGGGGGGGGGGGCCCCCCCCCCCCCCCCGCCCACTAGTTACGCCACTGAGCCATACCAGCATAATTCTTGTTACCTCCACTCTGATTTCTGCATTGGATAGTCAACATCCCTATTATCGGTGTTTAACCCAACTTAGGTCCTTCTTACTATTATTTTTACTTCTTTTGATGCTTGTTGATTGGTGGATTGCCCCTGTAGTGTAATTTACGTTTTGACGCTCGCGTTTTGCGTGAAATATGTAGCTTGAAAACGGGTAGTCTTCCGACACGAAACGTCGCCTTTTGTGTGTTTTTGTGCACCATTCCGGCTTGCTATCATTTTGTGCTGTATTGGTTTATATACCTTTGTTCTAGTGTCACGTTGACGCTTGCTACATTACTCCGGAATCCGCCTCCCATTAGGCGCGTATATTACAATATCCTTGACCAATATCGTTCCTTCATCAATATCGTCTATAAAATCTGTTATTAAATATTACATGACGAACCTAACAATGATAAAAGCTCTATTGTAAAAGTTATCTTTTATAAAAATTGTGATACTACAGTCTCATTTCTTACCAAAGGTCTTAAATAAAGAAATCTTTGTTAAAGAACTTGTATAGTGTAATACGAGCCATAGATATAGTGGTGTGTGGTAAAACCTCACTACGACTAAACGAAGAAAGGACTGACTTGACTCACTGACTGAGATACTACTGTAGTTGACTGCCACCTGCAGACATAAACTGGCAACTATAAAATACGATTTTGTAATTTGTTTTTATTTAAACGAATATTTACTAATTTTCTTTAAAAAATGAATAAAAAAAATTAATAAATTTAATAAACCTGTTTGACATTAAAACTTATTTTTTCCTGCTGGTCACGCTCTGTTACTGCGACATATTGTTTCCACAAACTCCACAAACTGCAATGGTTTTTTTTTTACTTGAAGCCAAAACATCTTTACTGGAAAATCCTTTAAAATGGCACCTTACTGGAAAAAGTGCGTTGTGCCCATTCGGAATTCTCTGCCGTCTGGGGTGGTCACGGCACGACTACTAACTAGTTTTAAGAGGGATCTGGACTCGGATGTCAATCTTTCCAAGTTCATGAAGTGTTTTTAAGATTGTGCATTTGCCTAAGGGTGATTTTAACCTGCATTTTTATTTCTTTTTTCCATGTCTTTATCATACACGGCGGTGTCTATATATGACTGAAGTCCACTCTCCAGCAAAACTAAAACTATTAATTTCTCCGTTTCTATTCAATATATTTCGACCAAACTTGGCCAGATAGTAGATAGCCATTTTTCCAATCTTTTATACAACCAACTTTTATATAACCAACTTTTATACAATTCCGTGCAAGAGTAAACGTAGGGAGCCACACGTAAATTTGAAAACTGTTCACTTCTTGTTGTTCTGATTCTTGTTCTTCTTGGCTGACACTGTTTCAGAAAAAAACTACTGCACCTACCTAAAATCTGAAACATGATCTGAGCCAGAAATTTCTCTGGGCTTCAACCTTACAGGGACCACTTTTTCAATTGGTCGATCCATTCCGAAGTTACGGGACCCTAAACGATCATTTTGATTGTTTTACATTGTTTTAACCATTGTATTTACGGAACAATGCTACTCAGCAAACTCCAGATCCATTCTTCGTGCATGCAACAATCGACAAATCTTTATAGCGCGACACTATAGCTGTAAAAAAGGTACACGGATTACAAACAAAAAAGTCAAGTGTTCCGTAAAAAATGGGTTAGCCTATATGATTGAAGTTTCATTTTACTTGTTAAAATGTACAAGGATACATATTGGTGATTTTTAATTGAAATAATCAAATGTACAATTCAGAAAATTGCATCTGTTTAAGTGCTGTTGTGCTTTACATAACGTATATGATTGGTAAAGCACAACAGCACTTAAACAGCTGCAATTTTCTGAATTGTACATTTGATTATTTCAATTAAAAATCACCAATTTTTATCCGTGTACATTTTAACAAGTAAAATGAAACTTCAATCATATAATCCCTTTTTTTACGGTACTCTTGACGGTTTTGTTTCTAATTGTATCTTTTTATTCATGTTGGCTGCTCTTTTGATTTCGGACTGCGTATAATGGAGGATCCGTTCACTTCTCCTTCCGGTTCACTTTCTTTGCGGTATAAATTAATTTATTATTATTCAGGGTTCAGACAATTTTTTAATTCTCCTAATTCCCTGACATTTACAGGTTTTCCAGCGCAGCCATTGGCAATTTTCACGTGTTTACAATTTGTTTAGTTAGCGAAATAGGCAGTAGCTAATGGTTTTATTACATTTGTACAAATACAATCCAACATCCCAGAAAAAAAAACTGTTTAAAAACCAGTCCAGGTGGAACAAAGCACATTTTCATCACACTCAGATATTGGTTCTAGCCCTAGATATGGTTTATGAAAGTTAAATCTAAAATACTTGAACATTATTAAAGTACAAATTAAAATACTAGCCAAGGAGTTTATTTCTGATGTGCTAATTCAATGGAACTCACAAATCAGACACAAATGCATTTTTTTTTTAATTTCCCTGTCTTTTCCCTGAATTTCAAATATATTTCTTGTTTTCCCTGAGATTTTGGCCATCTTTTAATTTTCCCTGAGATTTTCATGTTCTCCAGGTTTTATCTGAACCCTGTTATAATATACAGGGTGATCCACAAAAAACTGACGACCCAACATTTTCTAAGTCCAACTTTTCTAGTTAGCACCCGTCAAAACCACGAAAAAACAGAAATCGTCGGGTTTCATTAGACTTGATTTCTGTCTTCTCCTTGTTATGAGGGGTGCTAACTAGAAATGTTAGACTTAACAAAATGTTGGGTTGTCAGTTTTTTGTGGACCACCCTGTATATCGGTGGCAAGTCATTGAGGAGTGATAGCACCCATCTCTTATCAGCTGACAGCCAATCACGTCTTGTCACCTCGACGAATGCGTTCCATTAAAGAAGGCAAAAGGTTCATCATTCCCTGGTGAATAGATAAGCTGAACAGGAGTCTTCCCAAAGGTGTTCAAATCAGTGCAAGTGTTCTACTTCATCTAATTCGGACCGACCACAACGCTATCTTGGATAATTCCAACTTCGTTTGTATTTTGGTAGGTCAGGAGCTTTTTTTCTGTTAAGCAAAGTTGTCGCTATGCCAACTTTTACGTGTTGAATGCAACAACCCCAAAAAAATCTTCTTATCTTCCGTAGCTTAATGTATAGCTTAATGATAAGGCTATTACGGTAAGGCTAGTGATTGTTTGGAAGGTAGTAACGGCCATCCTTAATGAGGTCACAAGCCAAACTCCGATTTGGTACTTTGCTAAGTCAGGTTGCTAAGTTAATTCACTTTGGTGTACGTAATGGAATCCAGGCCCAGACTTAGCAAAGAAAAGCTTGGCCATATGTTTGAGCCTAGCTCACTCTAGCAAAGCAGAGCTTTGAGGGGATCATGGAAAATTAATAAATCAACAGAAATTTAAAAAAAAATAGTTAGTAATAATTATGATAATTTAATTTAATTTAATTTAATATATCTCTACATCATTAGTAAAGTATGTATGGATGTAAACGAATCTCTAAAGAGACTGTACTTTGCAGTTTTAACAAGTAAAATTATTTACAGTACGTAATTATTTACAAATATTACATGATCAGTTAAATTTACATGTACAATTTGTGTAATTTTACTAAATATGACACAATATTTATGTATTGTGTGCGCGGCGTATCTTGAGTTCAGCAAGTATTTTGTGAGTGGCTGCGTCTTCCTGGAGGGGGTGGCTTTACTCGATGGCCGCCATTGTTTTTGTAACCATCTTGGATATTAACAAGGCACTCTGCTACTGAAAACGTACAATCGATTATCTATGTTCGTTCTGCGGAGAACTATAATAGATAGGCCGCGGGCATTACAATTACACGTTACAAATTTTCAAATAAGAAATCCAGTAGCGAGCACAGACCCCAGAGAGGGCAGGCGCAACTTTTTTAAAAAAAAGGACACGCTGATCATTTATTCTGAAGACCTTTTATTGGCTGTTTTACTCCGTTTATGCCCTTTTCAGCCACTTTTTGGCCATTCCACCTATTTTTTATGCCTTTTGTGGCTCTTCAAACACCGCCGCAGCACATTTAAAAGAATTTTTTTTTATAAAAAGGGCAAAAAAGGGCATTATCCCCAAAAGGGCAGGGGCAATGCCCCCCGTGCGTGTCGCTGAAGATACCTAAAATTCCTAAAATTCATGTTAGTCAAATTTCAGTCCCAAAAGAAATGTAATAGATAGTTTATAGTTCGATAGTTTTATAGTTCGATAGTTTTATAGTTTTATAGTTTTATAGTTCGATAGTTTTATAGTTCGATAAAGTGAGGGACATGTTTTAAAATGAACTATGCAACATACAGTTTATGAACAAATTGGTATTGCGGATTAATAATTCTTGGTGAATTTTTCATATAACTGTTAGAGAACCATTCTTTGATTTCTTTTTTTTTTCATTTTATACAATTATTGAAGTTTCTAAGGTTCACTGCTAATTTAGTGAACGTATTCGGGACTGTGTAATTCATTCCTCTTTTAACGTATGAATTTGTACTATATGTAAAATCAGTAAATTACTGTTATTTCTTGCACTTTGACTTGCAAGAATTTTCTACTGAGAAGATAGGTAGGTACCTAGTTATTTGCTATAATCGCCGAAGTTAAAAGTAGCATTGAGCCCGATTGATACTTGGTTGGGTGACCACCTGGTATTCCGGCCGCTGCAGACATAGGGTAGGGTATAAGGGCTTCGTCGGTTAAATGACCGGAAGCAGTTAACGCTCGCTAAAACCCTTTCAAGTGCAAAGATCTTATAACATTATTATTTATTTTCAGTGAAGTTGTCTTCCTCGTTTTCTAATTTTTGTAATCATCAAAAAAAAAAAAATGTTTGTAATTGGTTAAAACTCCAAACGAAGTGGAAGCATAAACAGTGCATGCATATCTTCTTACATGAGACAAAATACATGTTTCGTATGTAAGTCTGTTGTTACAGATGTTTAATTTATCTTTTATCGTGCACAAAGTAGCAACTAGTTGTCCAACCTTCGTGATTAGATTGTCAACATGATCATAAAATTTGCATTTTTTATCGATTTTTATAATCCTAAATACTTAGCATGTATAACCTTATTGCAATTGCATGTTTCCGTAACTGAGTTTATAACTACAATCTAAGTCATGCAGTTTCATTTCTATTTTTTTTCTATCGGATTCTTGTGTGATGTAGAGATTGGCATTACGCGTGTTTTTTCAACATTTATCTAAATTTCGTTTTGCGTGAAGTAATTGTTGATTAAATAGAAGACCTTTTGTAGATCAGAAATCATGATTTCTTTAACGATGTGTATGGATAGCATGAAGGTATCATTTGCGTAATATAAGTGTTCCTATATCTTTCGTTGAGGTCATTTAAGATTAATAAGAAAAAGAAGTGGTTCTAATATTGATCATTGAGGGGACACCATAATCAATTTTTCTCCATTCACTACTGGTAAATTTAACGCTACACAGTCTTTCGGTAAGATAACTCATTATTATATTCAACATTTTTTCACACATGGATAATTTCTCTTTTAATGTATAGGGTGGGGTAGAAAGGAAGGGCCACCCTTAACTATCACAGATGGTTAATGCTAGGGCAATGAAACTTTGCATGGTATGTAGGTGAACAGGGGGCCAACTAATCACGTGTCGATTAATGACCTTGACACCCATTTTCAAGGTCATCATGATGCTAACTTTTTAACCATGCATCGTAGAACCCTAGTGTAAATTAGAAACTTGTAGACGTTGGCAAGCATGGCCATTAAAAAATACGGAACGAAATTCGGTATATTGGTTTGGGAATTACGGAAATTAAAAGCATCATTCTATTTAGTACCGAGTGGCTTTCCTGCCAAACAGATAATGTCCAATACCACGCAATACCACGCTGATAACACCACGCAAATTGGCGTAATTCAGTTACCATGGTCATCTCGGAAACAAAATTAGAAATATTAAGGGACGGACAACTTTAGTTTTATTTCCTACTGACCAGGATGACTCTTTACATAACATGCTATAATTTACAGCACCATTCTGCCCGTACGTGCACCCAAAGACCCTGAGAACAATTTGTACCCCCTTCCCCCCCTCCCTCTTCCTTCTCTGATAACATCAACGTAACACTTGGCATAACCCTCACCTGAAATTATATTAGATTTTTCGAATTCCAATTGTAAACAATTGCAAACAATTTTTTGGGTGAATTCGTTTATATAAGCTGGACTTAGTATCAAGTGGCATAATAGCCAGTGATGTTGAATAAATAAAACTTTCAAGTTGCACACAGAAGTCAGAAAATTGGAATTTAGCGGAAAAAAATTTGGAAAGACGTTTGCGAACAATAATTTATCAAAAATTTGTGCGTTACGAAACACTTCGTCATCCCTCCCCCTCCACCACCATAACAGATGGTAACACATTTACTTGTAATCCTCCCTCCCTTCTCCAGGATTTATGTAATTCGTGAACGCTCCCCATGCAGGTTTCACATACTTTGACGACCACCGTAAATTTTATTTCACACACACTGTTTGGCAGGAAAGCCACTCGGTAAGTAAAATAGAACGATGCTTATAATTTCCGTAATTCCAAAATTAACGTACCGAATTTCGTTCCGTTTTTTTTTAACGGCCATGCCTTGCCAATGTCTACAAGTTTCTAATTTACACTAGGGTTCTACGAAGCATGGTTAAAAAGTTAGCATCATGATGACCTTGAAAATGGACGTCAAGGTCATTGAGCGACACGTGATTAGTTGGCCCCCTGTTCACCTATTTAACCATGAAAATTTCACTGTCCTACCATTAACCATCTGTGATAGCCAAGGATGGCCCTTCCTTTTTGCCCCACCCTGTAACTTTGTCAATGGTGTCGAATGATTTTTGCAAGACTATCATGATGGAAGCCGCATATTTGCCTTCGTTTGATGCTTATTTTAATGTGATTATTAATAAAATTTGAGGCATCAATGGTCCCTTTACCTTTCTGGTACCCGAAGTTTTGGTACCCGAACTTCTTGCATTAAGAAGTCACAATTGTTTAAGAACTACTTCTATCACGAAAAATTTGTCTAAAATTGTATTCAAAGCGGGCACTAATGCTATTGGGGTATATTTCTTAATTTCAGTCTCAATTCCTTTTAGTCTCCTGTACAGTCTGCTGTAGGCTTCTGTATAGACGATTATTGCAACGACTTTGCCTTTGTCCGTCCGTCTGTCTTTTGTTTTTTCAACTTCAGAAAGGTACCAGATAGAGGCAACACGGTTTTTTACCATTAGACTCAGTGGCCAAAAGTTAGTTAAAAAAAACCACGATAAATTAAAACATCGTTGATTCCTTATGGCTGATAGGCTTTCTTGAAGTAACTAAACGAAATAATTACATTTGATCGTCACATGGGAAACATGCATCCGTAAAAACAAAAGCCTTTCGTTAAACACATCATTTAAAATGGTCTGGATGCCATGCTCGAACCAAACTCTCCATTAGCAGCACTTGCAAATTAAAACGGCGTGTAAAAAAAATTAGGCCTAAAAATTGAAAATTAGGCATAAAATATCTACGAGTCGTTGCTACATTCGTCAATAACACTATATTATTATACTGTCCGCGGCCTATCCTGAGTTCTCCCCAGAACGAATACAGATAATCGTTTGTATTTTTCGATAGCAGAGCACCTTGTTGATATCCTAGATAGTTACAAACACAATGGCGGCCGTCGCTTAAAGCCGCTCCCTTCAGGAAGATGTAGCCACTCATAAAATACCTGCAGAACTCGAGGCATCAGACGAACGTCTTACTGGAAAATCGTCTAATGGGACAATTGTCTAAAATGTGCCTAAATAAAATATCTGGAAAAGCATCTAAACGGATTATTGTATAATGGATAAAAGTCTAACTGGATTAACGTCTAACTGCGGTGTCTGATGTTTATGTATAACCGAGCAGACGATTTTCCATTATACGAATTTCCAGTTAGACGCTTTTCCGTGATACGAATTTCCTGTTAGATGATATTCCGTTATACTGTTTTCCGTTATACGTTCTTCCAATTACACGATTTTCCAGTTAGACGATTATCCCTCACCCCCAGGACTCAAGATACGCTACACGCACAATACGTCTCTCCATTGCGACTCTACCGTCACGTCGCTCACTACCATTATATGGACATCATCACAGCACTTGTACAATGTACATCATTAGTTTTTTTTTTTTTTTTTTATAGATTTGCGTAAACATTATTCTTGAGCAATACGCCATGTTATCAAGAAAGGATGCCATTGATTTCCTCGAGAACACTCTGCATGTGAAAGATGTACAACAGAAACTTAAAAATGGCAGACGTGTTCTACTAAGCGAACTATTTCGTAATCATTGTGCTGCAATTCCTTACCAGGTAATAGCGTTGGTGAAGAAGGTAATAAAGGCTTTGGATTTAATAGCTCAATAAAGGGAAATCGTTGATTATAAAGGCTACGGGCTAATTTAACTGTTTAGGAGAATAAAGCAACCAAGAAATATTTTTCTGAAGATGGCTAATGGCTAATTCAGAGTGCAATAAAGAACGTACGACAGAGATATAACGGCAGCTAACAGTGACGAACCAATCAAGCTGACGACTGGGGGAACTAGAATGCTTACGCTGGGTCAGAAAATGCTACCCATCATTGGGCATATCACCATTACTTTATTAAGAATCACATGAAGATAAACACCATTAATCGAAGATTCAAAAAGCATGTTGCCTCCTATGTTTTTTTTCCTATTGAATTTCGTAGTGACTTGCCTGCTATTGGTTGGGCAGCACGCGGCATCCGTTCTATTATACCCTGGTCACACTGCAATTTAACCACAGTTACCCAAGGATAGCTTAGCCTCTTTCAGTTAACTGGGTTTTCAAAAGCGCTCACACCAAGGCTTAGCGACTAAGCACAACTCAGCCAGCGTTACCGCAAGGGATTCTAGGTAGGATTCTAAATTAGGCAAGCCAAGATGACTGCCAAAACGGGTCATCGAAATGTTCCTGCATCTCAATGCTTCCTAGTTACCGTTGTGATGATTTGAAATCAACTGTCAGCGGTTGCTAGATAAATTATTCAGCATTACAAAACTCTCGGTCACAAACTCTTTTTGTATTTACTGTCACCTTTGTATTTACTGTCACATTTCCGACACGAGTTCTGTGTTCGCTTTGTGTTAACAGGAGCACAGTTTGACTTCATGACACGTATTACTACTTAATTGCGGTTAGTGCGTCAACCGAGTTTCAATAACCAGCCAAGTTCTAACCGAGTTCTAACCACAGAAGACACGACGTTCAGACTACGCTGCTTAACCGAGTTTAAGACTTAATCGCAGTAAAGAGCTGCAGTGTGAACGGGGTACTTTGAAAAAAAAATTGTTTCAAATTGATCCTATACCTAAATCCGCCACCTGCAAACAACTGCCTGAGGATTGGGTGTCACTGTAGCAATGGTCGCATTGATATCTGTGTCGTTTTGTTTAATTTGTACTCACAGCCTCCTGGTCATGGCAACGATATAGATTTATTGTAGATTCCTTTTGAAATGTTAATATTTATGCTACATCAGGGAGCCAGTACATTTTTTTACTAATAGCTGTTTTATCAAAGAACTAACTATACATTATGCTGCCTGGTTAAATCGTATATGACGTCAAATGATTTATCCGTCTGGTAGACTTGAGATCAGGGTTGGGTACATGTTCCTCAAGTTCCCCCCCCCCCTCTTTCTTTGTGGGGGGTGGGGGGGGGGTACGGGACGATAAATTTCTCGCTTACTAGCTTTCACTGACTGCTTCTCGCCTTCACCGAAGAATGTGGCTTTCAAGTTATTTATACGTAGTAACCATGGCAACAACGTGGACGCAAATCTCCTCCTCGTGCCTCGCGACACGACGTACGAAGCCTGCAACACGACAGCGTCGATTTATGACAACTAGAAAAGAATTTTTACTGCTGTACAAGACGACGGACAGATTTCTATTCGATGATTTGTCTTCGATTCGACAACCCCAAAATGGACGCCATGTTGGATTTTGATTCTCGCTGCGAGTAGTTATTTTTTCTGCCGTCGTTTGACCACTGCTAGAAGCTGTTTTTTTTTTCAGCGAGAATAGCAAATTTTGGAAATAGTTTGAAATGGCAACAATGTTGTACCAATATTTAAATTGACTGTTGCACTTTGTTCTTTACCCGTGTTGTTATTTATAATACATTTAATTTGTTGCCTATTACCGCATTCATTAACAGAAACGGGAAATTAATCGTAAATAAATAACGGTTGCCTAGCAAATAGCGTTCTGCGAGCGAGAAGGTCTCGTTGCATAAACGCACCCTTACCTTGCCCTACCCATGACTTTAGTCACCCGATATTATCCTGTATGGAACGTAGTTTATTATGACTTAATGCACGGTGATTACGTCATGCTAACACATCCCCATGCTAAAAATGTAGTTGTTACCTTAAAACCCACAGACGAAATCATGGCTTAATTTTAATACACCACAATTTTTCATACTCTTGCACGTTTTACGGGGTCTACACACAACCCCTGCTCCACCATTTGACAGTTATAAACTGGCAGTACCCGTTCAGGAATTTACATGAGTCGTATGTAAAAATTCTTAAATTCATTAAAATTCAAATTTACAAATAAAATTATTAAAAAGCTCAAATAAGTCGATAAGTTAGCTTGACGTCACACCTTACCATTAAAACACATATCCGTGAGGAAATGGTTATTAACCGGTGATAATAGCTCATTTGCTAGAAACGGGGCAGTCAATATCTAGGGGGTGCGTGGAACTCACTCGTGCAATGAACTCGTGAGATTTTCTGTACCCCCCCTCGACATAAGACTGTCCCGTCCTCGCAAACGGGCAATAATCGCCAGTTTATGGCCTGCTTTCTCACGAATATCTATTACATATCTCCAAAGATAGAACATTGTAAATATAAATTCAATCCATGTTTAGGGTAGATCAGGTTTCTATTCCACGAAGCTTGTAGCTTGATGTGTCAATATAAATTGCTTGCCTCAACATTACGAAAACCAACATTCTGTAATTTCAGAATATGACGTTGCTGGCACAAGACCACGAAACAAGAAGAGTTCCACCATTTGAGAAAATTATTGAAGACTGTCTGGCTTTGAAAGATGGTACGTGCAGTGTTCTCAACATCTTCTTAAACCTTCTACTCAAGGGATTGGGGTTTGATTCAGTAATTCAAGGAGCCACGATGAGTTTCCTTCCTGACGTTCCCAATAATCATTTTGTAAACCTCGTTCGCAATGTTGAATCGCCAGAAGACCTTTATCTTCTTGATCCAGCTTCATGGTATCCATCTTACGAAATCATTCCATTGCATTCCATCGTAAGTTCCTCTCCTGTTTACAAAAACGCCTTCATGGAATACAAAATTGACAAAACCAACAATGTCATCACTCGATCCACTCGAAAGAATACGATCACTCTCTTTACCCCTGATGAAAAAGAACCCGTTTGGAAACCATTTTATTTCTTTTCGCTGGAACTCCAAGAGCAGAAGGATTTGATAGCTGCAATTCAAAAGAGATACGATGAAAGAACGAGCGGCTTACTCAAAGCTTTGTATTTTTCGATGTATCCCAAAGGTTTAGCTCTTACGCTCAATCATTTTACTCTACGAGTGTATAATGAAGCAACATTGGATAAAGATTGTAGAGAAATACAAACAGCAGACGACCTTTATGAAGCATTACATCCTTATTGGAAAGGAATTAACAAGCACGATATCATCTTGGCATTTGATCATTTACCACCTAAGCTTAAACAATGAACATTAAAAAAAATGAATCATGTGAAGATCTATGCCTAGTATTTTGGTGAAATTGCTTTGGCGCACTTACAAGAACTTTGTAAAAAATACAACATACTTTAAGAATTAAAATAAAATTTATGAAGCAGATTTTAATTTCTTGTTAACGAACAATGACGAAAAAATCAATAACATAATTTGTGACTGCAAGGAAAAGTAAAATTGGCCACAAGCCAACTTTGGTTTCAGAATCATGGATTGCTGGGAAAATAAAAAAAAATTCATTTTATTTTATTTTTGGTTGGAGGATCTGACTGTACACAAACTGTTATGAGTAAACTCCCGAATAAACCTTTTTTTCCAGAATAGGGTTTTGAGAAAATCAAAGATGGCGGCCCGTGAAAAACGTCCAAACAATGGTCTTTCAACTTATAACCTCTAAAACCGTTCATCACATTTAACACAAACCAGTAAAGAATATAGTTGTATGTATTAAATTTTCATTTGCCTCTGCTAATCCCTGGTCAGATTTAAAAGAAACAAGACAAGATTAAGATTTACCGTAAACGCAACCCTTCCGACCTGAATCTGTTTTTATGTAATGGATAGTCGAAAAACTCATGCAATGTGGAAGAGGGGAGGTGGGGTAGCGAAACCGTGTAATATGTATTATTGATGATGTTGAATTCATGCGCTGTCCATACAATTCTGTGCATTATTTTGTTGCCCTCTTGAAATCACAACAGATTAGTTTGAGGCATGATACTGTTTGGTATGCTGAGTATGGGAAAAACTTACTTTGCAACTATATAATTATAACATTGATTGACGTTCGTTAAGGCCAAAGAAATGTTAAGTTTCTAATTTTAATAGTCTCTGAAGAGTAGACCTCGCTTGTCCCCCCCCCCCTTCAACTAAAAAAAAAGAAATTCTTACATATATCATTCAGCCATATTTCAAGATTCCGACCAATGCCAGTTTTGGATTGTAAAAATTTGTTTGGACGCAGTTTTAGACCACCCCCCCTCTTATATTTGCAAAAAAAAGTTTAAAATCACACTGTCGACTTAAGTTGCATAAAATCATAACGAAAACCTGAGCATATGCTTATTTATTTTTAAAAAGTATTATTAAAACAAGTTAAAACGGTATTCATAGCCACAGTGATACCGCCACCATACTACAAGATGAGAGCGCAACACGAAAACCTGATTTCGACCAGACATTAGTAAACGGAAATTATCTCTCTACCAATATTTCTTTCCAGTATGAAACAACGTCAGACGGGGCGTGTTTCTGTCATTATTATATACATCGAGATTTATGTAATCGGAAGAGGTTTATGCAAGCATTTGTGAAACAAAGAGCGACATAATTTGTTCTTACTATGCGCCATACTGTTTCTGATTACACAAATCCTGATGCATATAATAGTGTGCACGAAGCGTGCCCCTGCGGTCGGCATTTCATACTGGAAAGAAATATTGGTATAGAGATAATATTTGCTTGTTAATGTTCTGTTTGCGCTCTCATCTCGGCGGCGTCACTATAGCTGTGAACAGTTTGAACATTTTTTTAATAATTCTTTTTTAAAAATAAATAAGCGTTTCACAGGTTTATGTTATGATTTTCTGAACCATAACGACAAAAGCATTCAACAGATAGCCAACTAAGTCGATAGCGTAAAAAGTAAGGTTTCTAATTTAATTTAGAATATGATTCGCAACCAGCTTTTGTTCTATCTGATAAACAAGGAAACAAGCCATTGGCCAAAATAGGTTTTTTGGGGAGATGTTTTCAGCCGTCATCATGGATTTTTATAAAATTTGAATAAAACCTTTTTTTTTTTTAAATAATGCTATTCTGTATTTTCGTGACCATTTATGATCAATATGTGAAAGATTTAGAACGATCAAGAAACTTTTTTGGGAGAGGGGTAGGGCTGCCATTTTGGATTTTCACCGCCTATTGTTAAATCTAGTAGTCAGTGTGTAAAATTCTAGCGTGTGATGTATGTACATTTTAGGTGTTGATGTGGCGACAGAACGGCAGAGTAACACTTGTCCTTGTTTCTTCAATCATATATTTTTGCACACACTGGTTTGATGACTCAATCAGCGCATTCCCCCTCAGTTTCTCAGTAGCGTAAATGTATGCATTGATGCTGGAATTGTTTAAAAAATAAACACAAACTGAATAATGATATTTCCTCATTTGCTCATGGGAATGTAATTTCTTTCATTGCATTTTTGGGCAGATACTGGCTACAACAAAGTGCAAACGGATTTATTACAGCGCCAGAAGGCCTGAAGCCATGCGTTCTATAGCCACAAACTAACAAGAGAGAAATAACAGGGTAACAGTATATGTGAACCACATGATCAGAATAACAAGGAAAACTAATTTGTACACACACACAGACAGAAAGCCGTTATTGCACGAAAACGAGAGTAGGAGAGAGTGGAGTGGGAGGAACACCAGGGCCCGTCAAAGATCGCTTCCAAAGTTGTAACTCTCAAGTAGAGTCCACCTCAATGCATGAAGCAGCGTACAGTGAAACAGAAAATGTGAAACAGACACTTCAACCCAATACACGCATGCCGGCGTGGCTTACCAACCAAGGTAAAAGGCATGACCTTTCAAGGAGGAGTGACTTGTCCGTAGCTGGGACACAACACCTGCAACACACATTGGAAGGTGGCGTGGCTTACCAACCAAGGTGAAAGGCATGACCTTTCAAGGAGGAGTGTCTTGTCCGTAGCTGGGACACAACACCTGCAACACACATTGGAAGGTGGCGTGGCTTACCAACCAAGGTGAAAGGCATGACCCTATCATAGAATGGACGAAAAATATATTTTCCCACCTTTCAGAATATCCTACGCACGTCCATCTCGGGTTATTAGACGGCTCACAAGAGCACTTTGAATTCGAAAACCACCGCACGCTTTCGCCGGAAAGCCATTACCTCTTCACCTTTAAATGGGTGCAGAATGGTCCCTATCTAAGCTTAACAATTTCAGTTAGGAATGATGGAAAGAATAGATCCCCACCTTTCAGAAAACCCTAGCATGTCCACTTCGAGTTATTAGACGGATCGCAAGAAGACTTTGAACACGGAACTTCCTATAACATTCAGTTGAAAAAAAGGAGCTTTCGCACAAATTAAGGGTGATATACTTTAAATACAATTTTGGGGTTCAAAGGTTGCTTTTACGTAAAAGATGTATATCACTTTTGTGTGCTGAACGTTTTTGCTTCACATTATGCTTTTGATTTGTTAACGGTTAAAGAGTTACAGCCAAAAAAAAAAAACAGTTTTTTTGGGGGAAGAGGAGGGCACGAAAAATTGTGATCCGAGATTTTTAGACTCCTCTACCCTTGTACTAACTGAAACCAAAAGGGCAAATTGGTTGCCAGATGTGAAACATTTTATGGCCCCACACCTCACCAAATAGATAATTTGGTAGCCGGAGGTGGCCATTTTTTCAAAATTCATCACATGTTTTCAGAAACCAGTAGATTGCAGAAACTGGTTTACTGGTTTATAGGTTTTAACGAAGACAACATACGGAACACAAACTTGGTGGCAGCCACTTTGGGTCTGATATCACTACTTTCTATGGCGAAAACTTTATGGGTGCCTTTACCCTTATAGGATTTTTTGTATGATTAATTCTACAAGTTTGAGATTATAATTGTCATGTCGTTTGTTTATTGTCTGTTTGCTGATACGTACGGCGGCGGATTTTCTTTAGAAATAACAATGCAACTCATAGTATATAGTCTGTTCCACATTATGTTTTCAGAAAACTAACTGTATGACGCCGCGTTATCTTCCAATACGAGTGCAAAAACATGTAAATATCCCACTCGTAGACTCAACAGTAACTGTGTACAGTCTGCAGTTGTGATATCCACATGTTTTTGCACTCGTAGTGCATGGAAACGTGGCATCATACAGTTAGTTTTCTGCAAGCATAATGTGGAACAGACTATAGTATGGGAGATTTCTAGGCAGATGTGCCATTATAGTACGCCATTTTCGGTTAACTGACCAACGCTTAACATGCACCTGCAAAAACACGAGATATGCTTCCCACACAATAACGAACAATACTTTTATGGTTACGTACAATACTTTAAAAATCTACAGTTCCTCTACGCGCAACTTAGCTCACTATCCCGAGGACCCTCCATTCTTAAACCACCAAAGGGAGAAGCAATGTTGCCCAATGCACACAGCAACTTTAATTTCGTTCAGTTCTCTTAGACCTTCAAGATCTACGGAAAGTCTACGGAAGGTCTATGGAAATTAACCTTACTTCCGGGCCAGCAGTAGCTGGTTATCTAGCTAGTCAGTCCGTAACAGAAAATCAACGAATTTTCGTAGCCATTTGATTCCCAGAAAGAGTCGTTCGACAAACCAAAACCGTTGCCCTACATATTAGGACATAATGCCCGATTGTCCAACAGATTTGATGCCGTGTTTGTCGGATGCAAGTATTTTATACAGCAGCTGATCGTTGTAGGCTATACAACATTTGTTCTAGATAAAGACGCATGCTTACGCTTGCCGCCTTCATGCAACAACAACACTATAACAACAATGAAACAACAACTTGGCGGAGGCGTGCTAGCGCATGTCTTGATAAAATCTTGACGTAATGTAATTGTGGAAATCAGAATTTCAACTACCATTCGCCTTTAAAAATTATATGGGCTTGCATTGTTAAGCTTTTTATTGAAGAGTTATGATAGATATAAAAAAAAGTGTGAGTTTATCAATTTTAACCCACGTTAAAATGTTGGTTATCGAAATTATGCCATGGTCACATGTGGATTGACAGATTAACCATATAGAACTGCCACACTGTTAGTATGGAGCTCTATTAGCATGATGCAACCAAACGTGCATTAAACGTACGCAACTATAAATAATAAAAGGTTGGATACGTTTAAGGTGTAACATCATAACCACAAAATAAGCAAAGATACATTTGACTTTTATTTGGTTTACGTATTTTATCTGTTAAAACAATACAATCGATAGCAGGAGATAGAAGAACATGAACGTGATTGTTTCGAAGATTAAACCATGTCTCTTTACAAGTTTACAGCTGTGAAATTCAGATTAAAATCACTGCGCAAAATGAAGATGCCAGACAAATCAGTGCATTTTGTCGTTCTGTTGTTGCTGTTTTCATTAGGAATATTTGCAGATGAATTATTAGTGACTCTAAACCATGGAGGAGAAATAAGAGGAAGCATTTTAAAAAGTCATAAAGGAAAAACGATTTATGCTTTTAGAGGAATTCCGTATGCTGAACCTCCGACTGGAGAACTTCGTTTTAAGGTAAACTTAAACAGGTTACATAAAAATACCTTCCATAGAACCCATAACTGTAAACAAATAGTTAATAAAATGATGAAATAATAACAGAGTAAAGGGAAAAATACACATAGGTATTAAAACCATGTGTATTGATTGTCCTACAAATGATGAAATACTTAAGGTCATGGATGAAATCGAAGTCAAAAACTCAGTAGGGCATGATGGTTTTTTTTGTGCATAACATAATTCAAAGCAAACATAATTCTGTTAGATTTTTGAAAAAAATTAATAAGTTCTATGATTAAACATGAAATGTAGCCTGATGCTTTAAAACTACAGGTTATTAGACCAATTTATAAGAAAAGATCCAAAACAGAATATGTTAACTACGGACCAATTTTCTTGCTTCCTGCATTGGAAAATTCTTTGCTAATAAAATACACAAATATTTGAATATTTTTAAAATTCTAAATAAAAACCAATTTGGTTTCAAAAGAAAAACGGCACAGTTGATGCATTAAAGCTCATTGATGACGTAGTTACCACAGTGTTGAATCAAGGAAAATATGCAGGTGTGATTTTGATCGACCTACAAAGATCAGTTGACACGCTCGATTCAAATATTTTCTCGAACAAATTGTACGAAATTGGCCTTAGAGAAAAAATTCGTAATGTATTCATCAGTTATCTTAGTGGTAGAAAATGTTGTGTGAAAATTATTGATGAGTGGTAATGAAATTAATGACATGGATTTTCGTGTTCCACAAGTTTCCATTTTAGGACTTTTGTCGATTTTAACATATGTTACTGATGTAGATAGCATTATTGAGAATTGTTATAGTGTATCATCCTGTACGCAGATGATATGATTATGCTCTCCATCCATTATGATTGGTCAATTATGATGAAAAATTTTACAATTTGATTTCGACGCTGTAATGGACCGGTTGATTGGCAATTGAGCTTTATATTAGCACAGAGAAGACCTGTTTTGTAAACACACACTGTGCCTAAATGAAAGGGCTTGCTAAAAATATTCAGTTCCATGAGTTCGATTGTTTAAAAAGAAATACATATACATATACAAACGTAGGGCCTTAGGGCTTCGGGCAGATGACCAGGACTGGTTAACGCTCGTTAAACCCTTTGAAACCCTTTGAACATATAACTGTCCTAAAATAATTTCTGTTAATCAAGCTAAATACCTTGGAATAGCTATTGACGGGCAATGGAAGTTTAAATATAACATTGAAAACTTAATATTTCGTTTTAGACAACAGATTCCTTTCTTATACAAAATTAGAAGTTATGTGAACACTAAGAATAAAGAAAATAATTACACAGCTTGGATCGAGCGTGCTCTTAGGTAGGGCTGTACTATTTTCGAATTTGCAACAGAAAATTTATTAAATAGACTTCTGAAGGTGTCAAATAAAGAATTAAAATCCCTTTTGGAAAAAATCGAGTTTTGACAACTAGCAACATTAGAAAGGAACATGCAATTTTGAGTTTTACACAACTTCGAGATTGCATAATCATTGAACAAAATTACTAAACAACGGAATATAGAATCTATGAAATTTGAACAAATAAATCACTGAGAAACAGTAAACGTAACCTTATGGTACCAAGTTGGAGAAATTGTTATGGACAATGAAATAGAGCTTACACAATACAAAAATTATTTAACAAAATCCCAGATGAACAAAAGTCTAAAAATACCTACAAAGCAATAAAAACTGAAGTTAAAAATGGATACTAAGTAGGGATTCCTAACTTCTACAAGAGTTTTTGTGAGCTGAAAGAAACTGGTCTTGCCTTAAGCAAATGAATTCAAACTAAATATTTTTTAGTGTTGATATTTACTTGTATGGTAGCGGTAATTTATAATTTTTAAAGAATTGTAACTTTAATGCTTTTAGAATTATAATTTTCAATGTCATTGTAGTTTTAGGTTGTACATATATTATTACTATTTATTTTCTTTTTTATATTGATGTAAAAATGATGGTTAAATGTACTTGCCTACAGGCCTCGTGCTGTTTTTTTCTGAATAAAACAACGTACGTTTTCTTATTATTAGTACAAGCACTAAAAACAATTTAAATTACTATTAAAATATTAAAAATAGATTAAAATATTATAATATATAAATATTAAATACAATACTTGAAAGGAAAAATTTTAAAATGTTCTTTGATGCATTAATAACGTTATAGTACACGTACGGATTCATTATATATGCAACTACGTCGCACAATCTGATTAACCAAACACACAACAATTTTTAAATAAGGTACTAAAAATCTGATTAATATTGATACCAAGTACTACTATACAAGAAAGTAAATATAAAAACAACATGAAATAATGAATGTTCACTATATGTAGTAGCTCCTATAGCTAGACAGCAATAGAAGCACTCCCTAACCTACATATTTTTTTTCAGGCTCGACACTACACCTACCAAACTCAATACTAGAGTTTGGTTGTGTTTTACTCCTAGTGTTAAACTTCATTCATATTAGTATCTGAGCCAATGCTACCAGTAAGCACTTCCCTATCTACAAAGCTATCACTCATAACACACCCAAAATTTGTGGCTACATACCTAAAGCACATTAGTCCATTGAATCTTCTCCTGAAGCACATTACGTCCCCTTGACGTTATACATAGCACTACAATCACTATTGTAAGCACTACAATCACTATTGTAGCTGGTCCACACAATGTGGGTCCTCACGCCAAGCCTGATGGCATACATGAAGCGCTGGTCAATGGCATGTCGCTCCACCATGCCTGGCGGCCACAACACACCCAAGACTGCATCTGCTCCATCCGATGCTTCCTCATGTACTCCTTGTGAATTGTGGAAAATGTTCTAGTGCCAATTATTGTTATGTGAAAATTGTTGCACTGGTACTGGTCAGTCACTCGTAAAACAAATCAAATAGAGTTGGATAAGTTTGTAATTCAATTAATGAAAGTGTATTGCTTACGTTTCTCCTGGTCCGTTAAGCACTGCAGAATGATTAAATCCAAGACGACAAGTGCATGGTTTAGCAAATGTTCTAGGTGAATGTTCAACTTTTGATTCCATGTTTGGTATAGGAAAAAAAAAGATGTCCTATCTCGGACGTTGGCTCCCACAGGTAAAGGTGTAACAATTAAAAAAAAAAAAACACTGGATTAGTATTATAGAGCTTTACAGTCTAGAGTTGACATCACAATGTGTAGGGTAGGCTGTAAGAATATTATTAAATCGATTTCCCCGATGCCAACTGATCCATAGAGACAACTGTGAAGGTGGCTATCGTTCAAGTTTTGATTCGTTTTTTTAGCGCAGGTTGTGTGGGTGATTTATACCTAATGGTGGCATCTCACCCATGCACTGAAGCCACCCTTAAATACTAAGAATTCTATGTCTACTCAGAATTCTCAGAAATGCCAAACGTAATGGATAAATTTCTAATACTATGAATTGTCGACGTTTTCCGAGAAATCCCCAAAAACTTATTGTGATGAATCAACCTCCCGTCTAGTGCTTTTGGTCAACAGTCGATACAGTTTTCTATAGATCCGACATTTGTTCATAACATTTTCCCCCGAATTTCTTGTGAGACGGCATCGCAAAAACATTCGTTGACTAGCTAAATTCCCAAAAGTAATATAAGGCCTGTACTACTCTACTAGTAGGGCCGTTAGATATTATCCAAAGAGTATCAAAGAGATCTTGGAACAGAAAATTAATTTCAAGAGCTTCGATCACCATAGAACTGTTCCTGATATCATTTAGTAGTATTTTCACGTATTTTGTGTGGGCCAATTACCTACTGACACCAATGATACTACGGATAGCAATGTTTGTTAGAGGGAGTGCATCGAATTAACCCCAAACCCCTATCTAGAATACCGCGTGGAGGAGAATATGTTACAGTTAATTGATGCTTGTTTAGGGATGTCAAGCCCCTATTACCAGTAAGTCGCTTGCTTCTTTTTAGTAGTGTTTTAGAGCACTTTGGACCTTGCGTTGTAATCTTGTTAAACTTTGCGTTGGATTAGAGTCAAAAGTACCTGCAATATTAAGCGACTTAATCGAATTTAGCAGTGGTTAATCTGGCTTGCAAAAATCTTTAAGTGTGCAAAGTTTTGCTGAGACGCATTTTCATCCTAGCAGCAAAAATCTTCAAGCAAGCAACTTACACTTGCTAGTTTTCTATCCGGAAGGCAACAATCTTACATCTTGTAGCTTCACTATGTGCTTAGAATGAATCCTGGAAGCGAAAATCATATTTAAAAATGTAGGTCTTATTAAAAAAAAACTGTCTTAACTTTTCCGTAAAAGTACGGTAAGTTCAGCAGAGCTGATGACTTGTTCAAGTTTTTTGTAGAATTTCGTGACTAAAAAGTAAAAACCTAAACCTTTCTATAAACATGATGAATTTAGTAACCAGTTTCAGTAGTTGTAGGTGATAGCACGGTTTTCAAATAATGTGTGCTTTATCTTGTTGGATGTAAAGTCGCTGCTGGTTGCCTCATTTATGTTTATTGACGAAGAATGTGGAGTTAATGAAAATTTTATGTTTATTTAATATTATCAAGAAAAATTCCAAGTGTCCACCTAGTCTGCTTTTTCAGTTTTCTTGTTGTTATTGGGTAACCAGTTCAGTACAGGGTGCTGAGTCTGCCCCGAAATTCCTGGTTAGGTGCTCAGACATGGTGATCTGGTAACCCAACATAAAACTTGGCCCAAGTAACGTATTGAGTTGGTTGATCTGATGACCCTATCCAACTCTGGTGATCAATAATTCATTGACTGACGTTGACTTCCAAGGAGCAATATTAAGTATTGAAGCTGTTGTAGGGATATCTGTTACCATTTGACAAAGATATCATCGGGAGTATACAGAATTGCCATAAGATTTGGTTTTGACACTTCTCTTTTAGGCCCCAGTAGCCAAATCATCCTGGAAAGGCCAACCCCTTGATTGTACGAATGACGGCCCTACCTGTATCCAAGATGAATTTTTATCCTCTAATGGAATCACTGGTCAGGAAGACTGCCTTTATCTAAACGTTTACACTACAAAGGTATGATGCCATTTAGATAAGATAAGATAAGATAAGTTTATTGCCCGAAAAAAGACAACGGGAAAACAGGAAGGGATCTGTGTGATCCACTAACACCTGACCCAATTTATACCACCATAACACAAAACAGCAATAAAACAAACACGGTGTTGCCACAAAAACACCTAAAAACACTAAAAACACTAAAAACACTTTAAAAACGAAGAGAGGTCAATCTTTTTGAGCCCCTGTTTAAATGTGTACGGACTGGTCGAGGCCACCAGCTCGGAAGGAAGACTATTCCACGGGTATACCACACGATTAGCAAGAAATACTTCCTCGAGTAAGTAGAATTCAAGCATGTGGTAGGTACTGGACCTAAATTAAGCATTTGTGGGATTTTGGGTTGAGGATTGTTTGGCTGATTTCAGGTAAACACAATCTATTCAGAACTGAATTAAAGTCAACTTACTGAAACGAAGTTAGTATTGGTTAATAGTAATAAACAAAGAATCGTAATATTTAATCAAATGTGTTTCTTCTTCAACCCAACGAATTTTAGTTTTGTGTAAACATAAGTATCTCCGTGTGGGCTTCTGCACCAAATTGTTTGTTCGAACCATTAAATTTACACTGTATGCAGATTTCCACTGAACGTAGATTCTAAGACAACTGGGGGGGGGGGGGAGATGAGGCTTAATGGCGCGTCGACAGCTTGGTCATTAGCGCCAACCTCAGTCACAGTGCAGTGGTTCTAAAACAACTGGGAAGAATATCAAATTGTAGTACTAACTATGACTAGTGGATATCAACACGCCAGTCAGCTGTTCTACTTTGATTGTGGTTCGTAAATCATGATAAGTAGAGCTAGACGAATGGCACAATATTAAGATTTTTCGTCCCCTCACAGCAACGTTGTGGTTGTGCTGGTTTCAGCACGTAAAAAGAGCGTACATAATTATACAAATGTTAATAACTCTGACTCTACGTACATAAGTCACAGTTATAAAATACTGCACTTCTTCGTCACATACGCATGTTTTAACACAATTTTTGTGCACACAAGCAAAACAGCAACTTCATATACTTCCAAAGGAAGGTTCAACAGGCCCTTAACCGAAGTATTGTAATCAATCGAGACAATAGCAATAAAAATATAAAAAAAAAAATTATTTAAAATAATTTTGGGCCCTAATATAAAATGCAACAAATTTCGTAAGCTGAAAACACGCCGAAAATAAAACCAAAAATCGTGTATAGTAGGGCGCCATGTTCATAATAAACAACTTGAAATTGTGCATTAACCTAATAGAATATGATTCGGAGAAGTATATTCATGTTCATAAATTTTTCTCTACTTTTCACTCGTTATACTCCCAGTTAGAAAACCTATATATCTTGCCTCACACTCGATATCCTCACACTCGATATGTAAAACACCACTCGTGTTACAGTATTAGTTCAGGCATGTGGCAACTGAGGGCTCGTTTACTCACCGACACATTTCTCGCTTACTAGCTTTCACTTGTTTAATACTAAATCTGCTGGCGGCGCTTCTCGCCTTTACCGAATAATGTGGCTTTCAAATTGTCTATACGTGGTAACCATGGCAACAACGCGGACGCAAATATCCTCCTCGTGCCTCGCGACACGACGTACGAAGAGTGCAACATGACAGCGTCGATTTATGACAACCAGAAAACAATTTTTACTGCTCTACAAAACGACGGACAGATTTCTGAATGCCGGTAACGTTTGATGAGTTGTCTTCGATTCGACAACCCCAAAATGGATGCCATGTTGGATTTTGAATTCTCGTTGCGAGTAGCTATTTATTCTGCCGTCGTTTGATCACTGCTAGAAGCTGGTTTTTTTTCGGCGAGAATAGCAAATTTTGGAAATCGTGAAACTGACTGTTGCACTTTGTTCTTTATCCGTGTTGTTATTTATGATACATTTAATTTGTTGCCTATTACCGCAGTCATTTATCAGAAACGGGAAATAACGGTTGCCTAGCAAATAGCATTCGGCGAGCAAGAAGGTCTTGTTGCGTAAACGCGTTGAAACTGCATTCCACAAAGCGTTGAAGGAGATGGCAAGGCCATCTGAGGTTGAAAACGCGTTTCTCGCCTGCTGACTCAATGCCAGTTCATGCGTGTGCTACAAAGCTGATGTCTTTAGCATTCCATTGCTATGCCAGTTTCTGACGATATTTAATCAACTGGCTGGAGCCAGGAAACTAAACCGACTGCTTGTCTCACAGACGACCTTGTGACAATGATGGAATATGAAGGGGTTAAAGTACGGACCCTCCTACATCTTTCAGACGTGTATGCCTTTATAAGTCCCTGGCTTTACTAGTGAAACCACTAAGATATAGAAACCAATGGATAAGACTGAATAATGACAAATTCCCACCAAAACCAAAACAGAAAAGGAATCAAATTGAAAAAGCAAGACTTCGAATCGTAACAGAAAGCACTAATCCCATTGGCTTCGACGTATTTTGATGATCAGCTAAATGGTAATCGCAGGAATGGAATCAGGCTTCTGGCAAAAATCTGTGTGACACTCTACCGGATGTTAGAGTTGAGCTAGATGTTACGGTTAGGCGCTCGTTTTATGGTCCAGTCATCTTGAGGAGGTGGTTGTAGCATGTATACGGATGGGCCAAACTTCCTTGATGAATTGGAACTTGAACCGTGGTGAAGATGCACCAATGTGTAATGTATCTCTTGCTCTGTTTCGTTTACAGTTGAGAATTTTCAGCACTTTTAGCAGATAAGATTAGGTGACAGCCAGTATCGTGCACAATTAAAATCACACTATGTTTCGGGAGGACAACCTCCCGTCTTCAGGTAAAAATAAACACTAAAATATAAAAAAAAAATTAGACTCTACTTCCGGGCGCCCATCAAGAAACATGGTGCATCAATTGGTATGTTAAATATTTTTTTTTAATTTTAAAGTTTTAGGCCTCGACCATGCCTGAATGGTTTGTTTTTATAGACTTGGTGACTCGGCAGATACTGCCATGAATTTTTAAAATGTTTTAGTGTTTATTTTTACCTGAAGACGGGAGGTTGTCCTCCCGAAACGTAGTACGGTTTTAATTGTGCACGATACTGGCTGTCACTGGCTGTCACTGGCTGCCAGGACTGCCGGCCAGGGTAGCATGAGAGGCTACCATGCTCCTTCAGCGGCTATGGGATGTATTCTAGCTAATTCTGGACAATCTTTCGGCCCCGACGATGATCGGAGGTTTCCCGGGTCGAATCCCCGGGCTGGCACCTCCCTTTACCAGATTTCTTCTTCTCTAAAAAAATCTGGTAATGTTCAAAATTGAGCCAGTTCGGCCATACAAGCATTAATTGCTTCGGCTGACATAAATAAGGCTCGTCAAAATTAAAAAAAACAAAAAAACTTAATCTTATCGTTTACAGTTGCACACATCACGGTAGACTGTCAGTCATTATACAGGCAACCCATGTATCCTTCAGGATATGCGGAATGCTGCCTGAAATTCTGGTAGATAATCTAGGTAGTAATGTAACGGTTACCTCGTTTTTGAAAGACATTAGGCTCCATATACAACCTACTTAGTTTTTCATTGTGATTCTGATCTTCTACACTTTGCAGTTTAGATTCCATTTAGTTAAATAAACGTCAGCCAAACCCTCATTTTGCCTGATGTTAAATTCTCTGTGGCTCTTTCACCGTGTGTTCTGCATTTATCTTCTGCGGCTCATAGCCACATCGGCTTAATTTGCTCTGCCACCTCCATTGCACTCTGCACTACATTTTTATTGGTGATATTTCTGTAGTTCTCTGCTGTGTACTGTTTTGTTGACTAAAATGAGGTCATATTGACATGCTCCTCCCTTTCGAGCCTTACTTAATTCCTTCCTCCTTCCCTCCCCGCATAGTCGCCTGCGCTATTCTTGCTTGAATAAAACAGCTGCAATAGCTGTGCTTTATAGACAGAGATTGTGTTTGTTTCACAATAAACGTTGCTACTTTAAGTAAAATAAAAATGGTAAGCCACACGAGGCCACTGTTTCTTTGTATCACAGTTTTGTTCGCAGTGCTTGTATTGTATGCTGGATACCGAAATTACCGATGTACTGGACGTGATTTCAAAGGTTCTGGACCTGTTAATTTGACTGCATGATACAACGGCCCATAAATGTATGTTTTTATTAGGATCGCTCGGCCCTGTTGCAGAATGGGTGTAACTCAAAAACTGCTGTTCTCAGCAGTTTAAAAAACCTTTAAAATTTGAGTCTGCTCAAATCGATGTCTTAGGTTTTTTTGAAGTACTGAATCCGTTATTCTATACACTGTTTACAGGTTGAAATGTTCCCTTCAAATCATAGCATTTAAAACATTCTTTAAATGTGCAATAGTAAAAAAAACTTTTTTAAAATTACATTATGAAGTCTTTATAAGCTTAATGTTGTAACGAAAAAAGGATGCAACTGTAGTTATGACCATTGGTGATAACAGATTGTTACGCAAAAAAGGTGCAAGTGCCGTGGTCTCCAGGAAGTAGCAGCCTTTTTGCGTGGCAAATCTGCAGACCTAAGCAAGTTACATCCTTTTTGCCGACTGCTAACTTCTGATTGGCTGGAGATACGATCTTGAAAATTTTTTGCCAATAATTGTCGACAGAGGGAGTAATTTGAGCACTGGTATTCAAAAAGGGTGTAACTCGAGTTACATCCTTTTTGCAGAACAGGGCCGCGCTGCAGGCTGATCTTTTAAAATTGTAAATCACAAAGCATATTAGCACATTTCTTCCATCCATTTTCTAGCGTGTCTGTCGCCGCCATGCTTGTATCTTTTGCTAGCTGGTTGTGTGTCCTGAGTGTCGTGTGACTTGTAAGTGTGTGTCATTGGCTCGCTATTACACATTCCTGAATACAATTAATCGAAAAAGCTGACCTACATTCGGTCACGTTTTGAATAGAAAAAATAATTCAGAAAGCATTTCAGCATACACATTTACACAGTCTTCAATGATTTTTAATTCGACTCAAGTCTCTGGTTTTGGCAGGAATACACCTTATCCGTAATGTCCACGTTTCCTGACGTGTACATTGTACATGTGAACCATGTGGTAATACAAGTGGTCATCAACGTTTCAACTTTATTTCAGCAGCATGCAGATGACTACGTAAATGGATCGAAGATGGCAGTCATGGTTTTCATTCATGGAGGAGCTTTTATATCAGGCAGCAGCTCTTCCAAAACCTACGGTCCGGGTTTGTTACTGGACGAGCATGTTATTTTAGTCACCATGAATTACAGACTGGGACCTTTTGGTAAGGACAAAGAGTGCACTCGTGCCAGTTATTGATCACCTTAAATGATTTCTGAAACTCTATTTTATTTGGTAGGGTTTTTCAGTACTGGCGATAAGGCAGCTCCTGGAAACTATGGCTTGATGGATCAATCACTGGCTTTAAAATGGGTTAACGACAATATTGAGGTATTCGGAGGTGACGTTGATAGAATCACTCTTTTTGGTGAGAGTGCTGGCGCTGCTAGTGTCGGATACCATATTCTGTCACCAATGTCTGAAGGTAAAAGTGTTATTTCTTACAATATGTGAATAAAGCAAATGTTTCCCATGTTTCCTTGCTCTTGTCCCTCACGTTTGGCGATGCCATCGGGGACCATCGTGTCCCTGGTAGGTCTAACCTTGGTGGTAAGGCATTCGTGACCCAAACCCCATACCATCAACCCTTCCTCTGCAGCCGAGCCATCGTCCTTGTTTTAAACTTTTAACTTTTAAATTTTATAGTGTATAATTTTTTAGTTTTAACATCGGACAGCAGTCAGTGACCACCCAGTCCTTGTCGCTCCGGTTGCATTTGCAACAAACCTATATATTATTATTATTATTATTATTATTATTACATAACATAACATTACATAACAAGAGAACATACAACCAGAGGAGGAGGTCTAATAGTGTATATAAATAAATATCTTAATATTGAAGGAAATACAATCGAAAATTTAACTATTGAAAATAATGATGGATTAGAATTGATACTAATAAAAAATTTGCAAAGGTACAGACTGATTGCAATATATAGAAGACCAGAAACAAATAAACCTAAATTTATTAAAGAGCTGACGAAAATTTTAAAACTAAGGAGTACAGGAAAATCAAAGGAGAATATAATTTTATTAGGAGACATAAATATTGATATCTTGAAAATGGAAGATAATACAATAGACAAATACGATCAAAATAATATCGATAAGTATGAGAACATAATGGTAGGTTACGGCTTTGAAAAAGTAATAGAATCTCCCACAAGAGAGGAAATTACGTCACTCAATAATAAAATTAAGTTGCAAAAATCGTGTATTGACCACATATACGTAAAACTAATAAATAATGATTGGGAAGTAAATGGAGGAACAATAACGTTGAAAATTGCTGATCACTATTTTACCTTGTGTTGGATATGGAAACCAGGAGAAAACATTAAAAAAAAAGACAATATACAACATGAAACTGATAATATTAAAATAAAGTACAATCAAAAAAATCTAATAAAAAAGTTGCAAGATCAAAATTGGGATGTTATAAATAAAATACCCTGTCCAAATATAATGTACAATAAAATTGAAAATATTATAAAAAATATCTATGAATGTAACAAGAAACAGGAAAAATACAAGATAGGAAAAAAAAGAATAAAAATGAAGAGAAGAGAAAGGAATGGATAACCAAAGAACTAATAGATCTGATTAATAAAAAAAATAAACTTTGGAAGTGTCTACAGAAACAGTATGACAGTATTAAAACAGAAAATCTAAAACATTATCGAGAGTTAAAAGCAAAAGTAAGTTTGAAAATTAAAAACTGCAAACAAGCCTTTTATAAAATGAAACTAGAAGAGGCTGAAAATAAAAATAAAACAATATGGGATATAATAAATGAAATAAATGGGAAGCAAACAGTAAGAAAATACGGATGCATCATTAATTAAAACATTTTAGGAAGTAGAACTGCAAGAGCTAAGAAATGATTTAAACAAAAATTTTCTTAACCAAGTCCCAACTCTAAGAAAAAAATTTGAAAAGAAATTACAAAACTATACAAGTAGTGACCATTACAATACTAGTTATAAAAAAAATAAATTAAAAAAAAATAGGAATCATAACAATTCAATGTATATACAGCAAGCCACCCCAAACGAAATTTTGCAAATTATAACTGAACTTAAAAATACAAATGCTATAGGCAGAGACGGATTTAATACAACCAACTTTAAACAATCTAAAGAAAATACATCAATTTTCATCTGCAAATTAATTAATGTCATGATTGACAAAGAAATTTGGCCAGACCAATTAAAAATACAAGTACTGAGACCTATACATAAAAAGGGAGAAAAACACAATAAAGATAATTACAGACCTATCTCACTGCTTTCAGTTGTAGACAAAATAATAGAAAAGTATTTTTCAAATAAAATTAGAGAATTTTTAGAAAAATTTAAAATACTAAACAATATACAATACGGGTACACAAAAACGAGGGGAACGACAGATTTATTAGTACAGATAAACGAAATAATAACAAAAGCACTAAACGAAAAAAAATATGTTGGTGCAATATTTATAGATTTACAAAAAGCTTTTGACACCTTTGATCATGAAAAATTAATTAAAAAATGTGAAACGCTTGGATTAAGAGGAAAAATTTTAAATCCTATTAGAAGTTACTTAACCAAAAGGAAAGTAACAGTAAAAATACAAGATGAGTATAGTGATTACCAAGAAATAAATTTTGGGGTACCACAAGGATCTGTCTTAGGACCTTTGCTATTCTTAATATATGTTAACGACATTCATGACTATGTAAATAAAACCTTGTTATACATGTTTGCAGATGACACTGTAATAATTTCGATAAATTATAACTATGAAGAGATGATTGGCAATTTACAAAAAGATTTTGACATGATTAACGGATGGCTTATAGAAAATGAACTCTACATAAGTGAAGAAAAAACCGTGCAATTAGACATAACAGTTCCTAAAATGAAAGATAAACACAAAATAAATATTATAACTCATTCCGAAAAATGTGCGTCAATGGTAGGAGGAATCAATTGCGAAGTAACATGTAGGAAGATAGAACAAAAAAAAATAACGAAGTACTTGGGAATGGAGGTTGATTCACAGTGGGATTTTAAAGAACATATCACAAAGTTAATATCAAAATTACGTCAAATAATACCAAAACTATATAATGTTAAACACATGTTAAATAACAAAAATAAAAAAATTTTATATGACGCGTGGGTGGAAAGTTTGCTAAGATACGGCATTGAGGTATACGGTTTTGCAACAGAACATATAGTAATGCGGTTACAAAGAGTACAAAATAAAATAATAAAAGCACTTTTTGGAAATGAGAGAGAAAAAACAAATCAATTATTTTTTAAAAATAAAATCTTAAAAATCTTGGACCTTCGTAATTATGTTATTATAATAAAAAATTACTATGTAAATAAACATAAAAATCATGATGAAACTAAAGGAGAACGATTGCGAAAAAAAACGCAGAAATATAAGGTGTCTTATTGGAATAATAATTACGGTCTAAGAAATAAGGCAAATTATATACCTACACTCTTCAATAAATTAGATAATACAATGCTATGTTACCAAAGTAAGGAAGAATTGAAAAAAAATTTGAAACTAGAGTTAGTGAACCAATATATATAATTATGATTGAAATGAGGGGTAATATATTTCATATTTCATATACTTCATATTTCATTTTATGTAAAAAGAATTTTGTTAAAGTTTCTGTAAAAGTGTATATGTAAAAATTCATGTATTATTATTTAAATTAATATATACTTATTATTGTTGCTCACACAAGTTTGTAAAAACTTCGAGCCATGTAAACAATAAATAAAGATTATTATTATTATTATTAAATTGATGAAATATGGGAAAGATAAGTTAAACTGTCAAAATTCATGTAAAAAATTAAATTAAAATTAAACAAAGTATTTGGGAATGTTAATAGATTCACATTGGAATTTTAAATCACATATCCTAATGATAATTGATAAATTAAGATATATATTAGCAAAATTATACCAATTAAGAAATGTTTTAGATAGTAAAAACAAAAAAATAATATATGAAGCATGGGTAGCAAGTCAAATACGATACGGTTTAGAAATATATGGTTTTGCTTCAGAATATTTAATTGAAAGATTGCAAAAAGTACAAAACAAAATTGTGAAGATATTATTTGAACAACCGCAGAAAACAACAGCTGAATTATATAAGGAAAATAAAATCTTAAGAGTATTAGAATCGAGAGATTATATGATAATAATAAAAAATTATTATATAAATACAAACAAGATATACAGTATAGAAAAACAAAGCAGACTCAGATTAAAGTCACAAAGATTTCAAATACCAAAATGGAACAATAAATATGGCCAGAGAAACAAAAAATATTATATTCCACATATCTTTAATACCATACCAAAAGAAATCTTAAATAGTAAAAGCATAAGTGAACTAAAACCCAAATTAAAAGTCTGGCTTTTAGGCAACAAATAAATTGAACAATTACATTTCAATTTCTACTAAATACTGTTTCATAATGGATGTGGTGATCATGTAGCGAAACTTGTAACTTTGTGTAATGATACATGTTTGTAATTAGTTGGCAAATTTTTTCTTTTTTTTTTCTTTTTACTTTTTTTCTCTGTATATTGTTGTAAATAAGTGTATTTTATATTTATTTTGTATTGCTGATTCATACAAGTTGACAACAACTTCGAGTCAAGTGAGCAATAAAATTATTATTATTATTATTATTATTATTATTATTATTATTATTATTATTATTATTATACGCTAGTACACTCTTCCTTCAGTCATCTTGTGGTTTTGCAAACCAGAATCTTGATTGATTACAATCATACATCACGGTAATATTTCACCTGAGAAGGTACAATCCGTTAATATAAAAGAGATGACATTAACTACTGTTGGTCTGGAGTTATCAAAGGGTTAGCATCCTTGGCAACAATGAAGAAAGCTGCAATCGCGGTAGCTTATTATTAGAACAATAAATGTTATCCTTTTACGTTTTTAAAATGTCATCCTGAAACTGTATTGTTTGTTGATGCGACTGACCACTTCTTCTGCGACTTCGTTTAGCAAATAATTTGTAATGTAGTTTCTTTAACTAAATTCTCTGTCTTCTCCATTGCGTGTGATACTTGCAACGTTCCTCGTATGAATGTCCTCTACAAGTGATAGCCGAGCCAATGGTTAGCATGTTTAAGATGCCACAATTTTAAACAGGAAAAGTCTGCCGACAAATTTTGGAAATGGAGAGCAACAACGACGTTTTGTACATGGTCAATGGTGAACTAGGACTTGGAATGGAGCATGACTAAAAGAAGAAGCGGTTTATCATTCAAGTTTAAGTCAGACGAGTAAAAGTGTTTGGCAATACAGGGTCGAAGCTTAAATTTCTTTGTCACCTCCCTTAAATCTTACTTAGGCAGGAATTGGAATATTCATGTGGGGAGTTCCACAAGGCCTAGTGTAAAACTAGAAGCAATAACTAATGTATAAATTACTGGCATTGAAGCGTAGATTTCGTAAAGCCCAGAAGGAAATGAAAGTCGTTAAAATGGTGTAAGACAGTGCAAGTAAACCAATACCAATACTAAACGGTACCAATTGCTAATTATGGGAAAATAACACGAAATCATTCTTTATGCCAAAGGTTTTGTGGGTCCATGTTCTAGGCCAATGAATGGAGAACAATGCTGAGAAAAAGCAAACAGACGCAAGATAAGTATTCGGGATGAAATTTTATTTTTAGCTCATGGAGGTATTACGAGTCCAAGTGGAAAAGAAACGCCTAAACAATCACGGGACTTCCTTAAAGAAAGCTTTCATCCAGCAAATGTACTCAAGTGTCTGGCCCTATGTAGGAAATTGTTCTCCATGCATAAAATAACAGGAGAAAGCATGCAGAATTATGTCGAGAAGTACAGAAGCATGTGTAAGAAAACGTAAAGATTGCAGTTACAAAACAGAGGAAAAAAATTCAGCGTGGTTTATGCTAGGAGTGCTGCTGTCTGAATCTAACGTTATATTTGGAGCGGAGCGAGGCCAACGACCGAGTGTAGCTCCGCTGTGAAGACACTACAATGTAATCTTAGACCGCGCATCACGCGAAAACCACAGGAACTATCCAAACAAAACTTAGCATGCAGTAGCGCGGGAGTCTGGACATGGTTTATCAAAAGAAAAACTGGAATCAGAAAAGGGGTTGAGGAACCATAAGTGCGACAAAGTGGACCAATAGCAAGAGCCAAAGTCAAAACAACATCGAGACGCAATGCTGTTTCTAATTGTTCAAGGCATCTGATTGTAAAAAGATTGATCGTTGATGATACAGGCGGCGTTAGGCGGTAATAAACCAAATTCAAGATGTTTTCACTTATCGTCGACCGATTTGGACGTTCGAATACACCATTTTCACGGTTTTTTCACCACCTTTCCAATGGCGCAAACCCCAAGCAGCTGCCTCTTATTGTTTAGAAATTGCAAGGCAAATCCGATCCGATCCGACTGACAGCCAAAAAGCAAAGAAAGCGGAGCCCGCTCCATTTTGTCGACAGTGGAACTGATGACGGCCCTAGTTAAAGTAATAGCTAATCTAGGTATAGACAACTTCTAGTTGAAACCATCGAAGAGTGTGTGAGAAAACGACAAGATTTCAGTTACAAAGTAGAGGATACAAATTTAGCATTGTTTATGGTAGGAGTGCTGCTGTCTGAATCTAATGTTATATTAATAGTAATAGCTACTGCAGGCATAGATTAACTTGCAGTTGAAACCGTCGCAGAGTTACTGTTTTTTAAGATTCAAGAACAGCTACATGAAGTTAACATGGTTTATGGACAGTCCATCAACACTGGACCTACACATTGAAAGGCAGTGAAATGTAATGTTCGTTAATTTTAAGGAACCAAGAAACTGCAAATCATTTTCAGGAAAATCCTCCAGGTTTCTCAGTATACACAGATGCGAGTCAAACAGACGATTTAGATACCAGAAACTCGACAAGTGGACTTTTTACGTACTAAGCTGGAATCCCCATTTTATGGAGCACCACAAAGCAACGTTCTGTGTCTCAAAGTACGTACGAGTTCGAGTAGCGTCCTTAAGCTTGCCCATGAGTGAGATTTTTTGATAAGGATGCGAATACAAGAAATTGGCCACAAGATTATTGAAATGTCTATAGCTGAAGTCCACTGAATCCAAAGCTTCAATTTAGCATGCCACCTCCCAAGTTGAAAGAGCAAAAAAGAAACATTTTAGAAACAAATAAAATATAATTTCGTTAGGGAGAAGATGCAATCAAGAGACATCAAGTTGTCTTTCATTCCTACAAAAAGAAATTGGGTTGACCTGATAACTAAAGGGATTTGTGTTGCACGCCAGGTGTCATTAGCTTATAACAAAAACTATTTGTAGGTTCAACTTCGGATTGACTTACTGCAAGACTCAATTCCACACAGGAAATTGTTGCACAAAATTTATTATGGAGTTACAAAGGGTTTCGAAGGGTTTAACGAGCGTTAACCACTCCTGGACATCTGCCCGAAGCCCTAAGTCCCTATGTCTGCAACAGCCATTATGGAGTTAGTGTTCTTGGCAACAATGATGAAACTAAAATTGCTGTAGCTTACTATTACAACCGTAGGTGTTATCATTGTACATTGTTAAAGTGCCGGCCTGAAACACTGTGTTGTCTGTTGATGCAAATCTGATCATCTTTTTCATAACTTCATTTAAGCAAGCGTCTGATTTTTAATGTTGCTTACAATGACTAAACTTGATGTTTCTTTAACTAAATTCTCTGTCTCTCCACAGCATGCTTTTCACGCATGCTTTTCACGCATGCAGAAGTTAGTATATTTAAAAGCTACAAACTTTGGATTGTTGCCACTTACACTGTAGGATTAGACTTAATATCTTGAAAGTTATTTTCTTGCGGTGCATGTCTAAACCCTTTGGTTGCCGGCTCTAAGAAAGGGGGCCTTTCATTCCTAAATATTTTGATACCCTAATTCCCTTGCTTCCAGTTACAATTGAGCCGACTTCAGTATGCACTGAAGGGCATGGTCCCTATGTTTGTAGTTGAATTACTATGTGTTGTTACTTCTTTTGAACGACACCAACGTGCACTTCATTTATCCATCCTATTTCGAGAATTTGAATTCCAGTATTTTGCTGGGTTCATCCAGCCTTTGGGCCAATAACGTCTTTATGTTTGTTTGTATTGGCTGGTGTTGTTTCCTGGTAAATATATATTTAGGTCGTAAAGGGATATGGATTTAATCTTGGGCCTCACAACCCAGTCTTCCAAGCTGAGTTTTCTGCTGTCTGCTTAGTTCATCTGTACACCATTAATCAACTGAATCCCCTAGATAAAATTGCCAAACGAAATGCAGGTAATGACTGGCTTTCAGCTAGGACTCCTTTTTTCGATTGAAACCCACTCAGTTTAATTTAGCTATGTTATGGCTTGTATTCGAGATAGTGTCAATGAAGCCACAGATGGGTCTACAGGTAGGCCACTAGTTTGGGTCCGATTCAGGGATATTCTTGTGTCCCTACGTTTTTTCAGAAACAAACCTGAGCGTCGAAGCTTGTAGGGAATGCTGGTATATTTTACAATGTTCTCGCTGGTCAATCAGCTTACGTTTCTGCCAAATGTCCCCAACGATTTCCATCTGCTCTCTCATAAATCGACACTGGTAGCCGCTACTGGTGACATTTTCACCAGCTATCTTCATCGTTTAGAAATCAGATGGAGTGCTTTCTGTGAGTGTCGGTGTGTGGGCAAGCTTAGACCACATTCTGTTTCACTGCTAGTGGCAAAGGTTGTATTTCTGGCGTACAGTGGTTTGGACAGCTTTGGTTGGTCACACTCTCCTAGTATTGTTTGGGGCCCTACATATTTTCTCAATTGGCGAACTCACATCCTCATTCAGGATGATGGCGAGGATCCTCTGTCTCTCCTTTACGACTAGTTCAGCTTTTCTCTGTGTTCCTGCACCACTACCACGTGGAGGAAGGCATGAGCAATGGTGTGCACAAATTAGGTGTATACAATTTCCATAATAATGTTGTGGCCACGTATTGAATTAATATCCACCTGGGTTTGTTAGCAATCTCGTGGGTAGATAATTCGTCAGGACGTGTACAATAAATCCCATCACCTCCCAGCGATGAATCTGTGAGGTTTATCTTAGATTGATTTAGTATATGGTAGTAAAATGCAACCATCTTCTAAATCAGTATTAATTTACACATTAAAACACATTCACACATTTTTCACACATATCACTAAAACCCAGTTTGTGGGTTATTTATTGTGAGCCTTTGGCTTTCCCGCCTTGAATTTTTTTCACACATATAGTGGCCACATTTATACTAATCACTTTTTTTTACCCTGCAGGCCTTTTTCAGAGAGCGATATCTCAAAGTGGCACTCCATTGTCTCCATGGGCCTTACAAAGGAATCCTCTCTATTGGGCTAAAAAACTTGGAGCATCTTTTGAGTGCTCATCCCCGTCTATTTCGGAAATGGTAGAATGCTTGAAGGAAATTCCAGCCAAAGAAATTATCCAAATGATCACTGGTTCCGAGGTAAGTGAAACTTTATTGTGACTTTCAAAGTTTCATGATTACCAGATATAGTCCTAGGTGTAAGCAAAAAATAACTGCACTTTGTGAGGATAACACCATCTCTGGTGTACTTCATGTCCACACCCATGATAAACTTTTAGGAATGGGTGCCCTCTGAAACCTGTCGAAAAAACAACGTAGTGGCCATTTTGTTTTTAAAATGGCTGCTATGGAATACAAAAATTCAAAATCGTACTAATGCATGTAAGCCTGGCGTCGACTGCTAGGTTTTCAGGTCTGCCGAATTCAAAAAAATGCTCTAAATAATTGTCAGGATTCCACACGATGAGATATCAAAAATAGTGTTAAAATTCAAGTGTTTTCATAATTTTAAAATATACTTATGGAGTAGAGGCAGATTTGAATTTTTCCTCAAAAACGTGAGTTCGTTTGCAGTGACTATTAACTAGCAAACATCAAGTTAAATCCGTAAGGTAATATAGTATGTTCGTAATTAGGAGCTAAGTTGGGGCTGTTTCTCTATGCTGCAGCACTACATATTTATTCAATTCATAGTAAGTTATATCTTTAAATAGATGCGGATTTAGATATCTTTAAATAGCATTGCCAACCTGCTGAATCTTTTGAGTATTGTTAAAAACTATCGCTGTGATGATTGTTTGGCCTACAACTAAATGCTTTATTATTAACATTTGTAATTTAGGGAAGGCACTTTGCCCAGCAGTAATTATTGTTGTAAACAATGTCAGAATTACTAGCGGCGGCAGCCCCACCACCGTAACAAATGTGCCGTTTTATTTTTAGTCGGCGGCGATGGCTCACATCTTTAATATCGGATATGGAAAGAAGCTAAAAAATAACTAAACAGACACTAAGTGATGGAGCAAACGAAAGCCCATTAAAATAAATATGATACGTAGGCTATGGCCTATAGGACAAAGGCCTGCAAATAACAGTAGTACGTCACACCAAAAGGCAAAGAGCCCAAACTTAGCCAAGTGAGCATTTTTCCCATATTTTTCAGGAGCATTAACAAAATATGGTACAGTCATTAAAATAAACACTAAATATAAATTTGAAATAAAGGTCTTTTCGCTCCGCCTACAATAGGCCCGAAGCCTGTTTTCTAGTTTAAAAATTGAAATATCGAACTTATCTGTTTCATTCCTCTCTACTCGTGAAGGAAGGTATAAAAAAAGAGGAACAAGAAAGAGACTTGAGCACGACCACATAACTCTTTTTAATGTCACTATCTATCTTTTTGTACTCTGCGAGTTATTTTCAAAGGAGCTAAATAAATCTACACAAAAAAATCATCCCACCCTACTCATCACCTTTGCCTTGGTTTTAATAATGTTGAAGTAAGGTAAATGCAACCTAATGCGATCAGTTCCCTATTTACTGGCCCTCCTCCGTGGCAAGTTAAGCCGATCTCTGAGATGACTCAACCTGGGTGACGATCTATGGCAACTTAAGCAGTAGCAGACTTGGATGGGTCTGCCAGGTGTGGCCATACACCTCTTTGGCCCCAAAAAATCAATACCTAATTTTGTTTTCAATGACAGAGAAACAATTACCCAACGCATCTTTTTCCTTTGACGTACAAAAATATTTCTATACTTGCGGCGTACGAATAACAACAATGAGTTTTCAGCTTTGCTCTTAAGGCGTAATTTTCTTTCCAGTCGTTACTGTAACTGACATTCTTGTGCTCCATATAGCACTATGCGCTACAGTAGTAACAAATTTATTCGACAAACAATGGAAATTGTTCATGCAATTTATTTTTCCCTATTAGGTGCCTGATTTGAGATTGGCAGTTTTTCTTCCAACAATCGATGGCTCATTTTTACGGAAAGACCCGAAGGCAATATTAGTCTCTGGAAAGGTTAACAACGTTTCTTATCTCAGCGGAGTGAATAAAGATGAAGGATTGCTGACATATGCCAGTAAGTATTTTAAAACCCAATATCAAGCTGGAGTTTATTATCATGATGCTATCCCGGCACTATACAGTGTTGTAAAATAAAAATGTACCTAATCATTCTCCATTATATGAAGACCAAGGTGTTAACCTTCTCCATCGGTTTATTCAGGGAAATTTTCCCATTTCTTGCAGTCGACCTACAAGGTCAAAATTGGTACAGAGTTTCACAGCCATATGAGAAAAAATACAAAATAATACGACACCAAGAAAATTCAAAATCATTGATAACACAAAATCAGAGGTGAATGATCCTGCAACAATTTTATTGCACTTGCAATCAACCTACAAGGTTAATCATTAGTACACAATTTCAAGGACATAACACTATGTGAAAGTAGAGAAAATTCGAAAACAAGAACACTAAAAATATACTGTAGTTGCATACAGCAGAACAGGTGACGTATGCCTTTCAGAGATGTACGCCCCTTCTATTTGTCAATTCTGTTTATTCAAGTTCCAATCAACGTGTATGGTTAAAAATTAGCATAGAATTTCACAAGCATATGGAATAAAATAAAGAACTATTCAAAACAAGAACATTCAAAATCTACGAGGATGAACGAAATAAAAATTAAAAGAGTATTCAAAATTTCACTTAATTAGACATACGAGATTTGATATAATTAGATAAACTAGATTACAGATAAGTTATATAAACGAGATTCGAGAAATTGTTTGATAAACAAGATTAAGGGTCAGATATCCAATTGATCGAATTAATCTGTCTGGTTGTCAGTTACAGCCATGTGCATGCACTGCTTCGGATGAAACATCGTGGTAATATTCTTATAGAAACAACGACGTATGTACTTGATTTTAAATCTATTGCTGCGAAAAATTTAAAATGGCAGCCGAAAGTAGCGTTTAATATACCAGTTTTGGCTTAGGACTTATAAAACGTTACTTGAATCGTTTACCTGATTGCCTTTGAAGTTGCAGCGTTTGGATGTGTCAGTGTCGTCTGGAGGAGGGGGGGGGGAGAAAGGTCCGTCCATGCACTACAGTCTTCATATCATTACTTAAATCGTTTACCTGAGTGTCCTTGAAGTTGAAGCGTTTGGATGTGTCAGTGACGTCGGGAACTCCCCTGCACATCCTTTATACCATTAGGTCGGCTCGGTTGCCTTGAAGTTGTGGTGTTTGGATGTGCATATGATGTGTGTGGCTTCTTTGCGCTATAGTCTTCACAACATTGCTTCTGTAAAGTCGTTTAACTCAGTGGCCTTGAAGTTAAGGTGTTTTGAAAGTGTTTGTGACATCGGCGAATCTTGGCACTGTAGTCTCGTAGCATTCCTTTCTGTTAATTTCGTCTACCTCAGTCACCTTGAAAACGTTTGCTATACAGTGATGCCTAACAAGTAAGAACACCAGCTATTTTAAACATTAGGCTACGTATATTTGGGAATAAATGTATATATGATTTTCTTAGCAAATGCAAGATGACGAATAAAGATGAAATGATGACATTTCAGGATTGTGCACTCGCAATAGAAAGGGCCTACCTACGGGTCTTATTTCAAATTGCTTATGCTAGTTTTGTAATTGAGATCAGGAGTTGTGTTAATAGTTGTGAGATTTGTGCATATTGACTTACCTTTTTATTCAACTTTTTTTTTATCCCCTTTCCATTAAACGCAGCAATATTTTTCCGTCTTATATCATTCGTAGCAGGTGCAGGTAATCTTTGGTCAAATTTATGTCATGTTATATAAAAGAAATATGAGTCCATAATAAAGGTTTATTAAATCTTAGCCATTTTGATTTTTGCGTTTGCCTTACTGTGTTTTCTGTAAGTGTTAGCAATGCTATGAAATCTGCAGTGTAAGGAAGAAAGGAAAGACAAAAGCACAACAGCAAAAATCGCACACTAAAATAGCGAAGATTCGTTAAGATTTTTTTAACGATTTATATTTCATTTAGATGACGTGGCTGGAACTCAAACCAACGAACTCCAGACACTCCTTACAACTCAGACACAACCACCGTCTGAGTCATCTCTGCAAGGCCAGAATAAATACTTCCCTTTATTATGGGCTTTATTTCATTGAGATGAAGTGACTGGGACTCGAACCAACGAACTCCAGACACTCCTTACAACTCAGACACTCCCACCGTCTGAGTCATCTCTGCAAGGCCAGAATAAATACTTCCCTTTATTATGGGCTTTATTTCATTAAGATGAAGTGACTGGGACTCGAATCAACGAACTCCGCATCACAACCCAGACGCTCCTACTATCTGATCCATCTCCTCAAGGCCATAATTAAGACTTTCGTGTTGTGCGCCCACTATAAAGGGTCCGTAGTCATAATCATGGCGTCATTAGGCAGAGGAAATGTTGCAGCCATTAATGGAAAGGGAATAAACATGAGGCAAAGGCTCAGACAATCAGTTCATCTTTTACACAAAAAAATAGCTTTCCGTTTTCTTTCCATTAACGACTGCAACATTTTCTTTGACTAATAGAGGAATGACTACGAATACGTAACTTTCATAGCTGGGGTGGATTTAAGGGGGGGGGGGTCGACGTAAGAGAACGTAAAAAGGCCTTCACGATAAAAAGGGGCCTTCATTTCCCAGGCATCAGTAGTAAAATAGAACTAAAAACAAGAGCGTTGCTAGTAGTCTTCAGAATTTCGAGAAGGCAAGGGGCCTTGTAGGGCCTCCCCCCCCCCCGGATATTTCCTTGAATCTGCCACTGCTTCATAGTGGATACACAGTCCAAACGTGTTTATTATGACCTTGGAGAGATGGATCAGATAGTAGGAAGTCTGGGTTGTGATATGGAGTTTGGTGGTTCGAGTCCCAGTTACTTCACCTCAATGAAATAAAGTTCATTATAACGGCTTATCGTATTTTAAGCTATTTTTAGTGTATGATTTTGGCTGTTGTGCTTTCTGTTTCCTTTACTACTATACTATAATTTACTCCGATTGGTGTTATGTTTACTTACTGTCAGGATTTCTCTAGGATAATGAATACGTTGCTTTAAAGCAAATGGAGTAACGTATCGCCCCGATGTTAATATTCTTGCCTTGCTAATACCGATTTGTTGTGAGTTTTGCAATATATTTTCAGAGTTACATAAAAAAAATAACACATCGACGAGGCCAGAGGCAATAAAACGCACAATTAAAGAAATGTTTGGTGATGAAATTGGAAATTTAATTATGAAAAAATATTTCTCGCAAGTCAATTGGGATGATGAAGAAGCCGTCCGAATAGCAGCTGTAAAGGTAAGCATAGGAATAGGTAATAAAATATATTTGGGTACTTTGGAAGAATTTTTCCACAATGGTTTTGGTAATGGCCACAATAGGTTTTGCAACACTTCTTGCTATGCACTTTCATGCACTTCTTGCTATACTTACTGGAATAAACTTCATCTTATTTTGGTGTGTTGACATGTTGTTATTATTGTAGGTTAAGTGATGTCAGTTGCTATGGCCCGAATTTCATCGAGCAGGAAATGAGTTTTGCAGAGGAATAACTCATATTGCGATAACAAAGCATAAGTTTAACACAGTGTCTATTGTTGTCCCTCGCCAAATCTTACACATGCTAATTCTACTTTAGTACAAGGATTTTTACATAACGTTTTCACTCAGCTTTCCATTTGCTATTATTATGAAGCCATTAACTAGACGGTATCTGTAGTTTTTCTTCACCAATGATTTCGACAGACCCAGAAGTATAGGATGAGCACAAAATAATGACCACATTACAAAATGTAATTAAAAGCAAACTAGAAACGATATCGGAGTACGGTTTGTTTTGTTAAAAAGATACACTCAAATAGTTTTACGGTTCACCGTTGTCAAAGCAGTTTGACCAGCATGCACAGCATGTGACGTCATATCCACAAAATGGCGTCTATACAGCAGAAAGCAATGTGCATCGTATGGCCCTTGGCCCACTCGTTCCCCAGACATTAGTCCCCTCGATTTTTTTCTTATGGGGATACGTGAAGGCCTTATTTTCAAAACCGAAGTGATTGACAGTGATGAATTGCGTGACAGACTAACCAATGCCATTGCCACCATCACTGCCGCCATGTTGGAAAACACATGGCGTGAGGAAGGGTCCCGTTTGGAAATATTGCGTGCAACTAACGGTGCCCACGTTGAAGTGTATTCATGGCAAAAGTAATCATTTGCAGCAAAACTATTTGAGTGCATCTCTTTAACACAACAAACCACACTCCGATATCGGTTCCAGTTTGTTTTTAATTACATTTTTTAATGTAGTCATTATTTTGTATTTTCCCTGTATTTTCCATAGTGGCCGCATTATTTTCAGATGTGTAGGTGGTGGTTGTTGTCTTTTGTCTGCTGTCGTCATCGTTGGTGTTATTATGAGTGAGGATGGGCTGCATTAGTCAGTTGCATTGTTTCATATTTTATGGGCATAGGACAAGATACAACAGGAAACAAATTTCATAATGCTTGGGTGAAGCAACACACCCTTTACAGATGTTTTCCCTATCAGTAAATTTGAGGTGAGCAAGAACTATGTACACCGAATATTTCAGAGTTCATTATTTTTTCAGCTTAAGAGTTAGAATAAAATTTAATTGACTGATGCTGACATGACAATTTCGCACTAGGTTTTTTCAGATTCAAGTTTCACTAAAACCCATTATCAGATGATGAAAGAACTCGCACTAAATGGATTATGGACATATGCATATTCGCTGGATTACACTCCCAGTATCAGTTTTCTGCGTTTCTTTGGAATTACTGAAAAGTGGGGTAGGTACAAATTTTCAGTATCTTTTCCCGCATTATTAATCTAGCCTTACATTGCCGTGAAAAAAAATTAGACTACGTCTTTAAAAAAAAAAAAACTAGCTGTACCCCCGGCGTAACATACGCTGGTCTAGCCAGTTCCCACGTACCTAAGTAAAATACCTTACTGGATAGCACGAAATGAAAATAACTTCGACGCCCCCAATATGTCTCCTCCCCGCCTCCCCCGCCCCCCCTCCCCGGACATTCTCCCGGTGCATGGTCAGATTTTCCCCCATGCGCCTACTCTCTGGTAGCCCTTTCCGCTCTCCACTGCCTCCCTCCCCCGAATTCCCCCATTATGTGGTGTGAATATCCCATCCCCTGTCGCCGCTTCTCTCCCTTTGAACCACTATTGTTTCGTTTTCGTAGGGAATTAAATGTATTTTTGCAATGGAGGACGCTGGTGTTATGTTGCTGAATTGGCTCACACTAAGTGCGGTAAACCCAGCAACGATCGTGCAGACATTGATTGTTTCTCAACCATTTTTGAAAGCTCTTCCTGATTGTTACAGGGCACAAACATTGTAACGCACATACAAACGTTTGTTACTGATTGTCATGCACACACACCGGATGGTTTTGCCCAGTGCCACCCAAGTCTTTTATATATAATACATATTAATAAACAAAAACGGAACGTTAAATGTTTAGAGTAAGGATCTAAAAGTCAAAACCTAGAAGGAACACGGACAAGCTTTGACAGTTAGGGTCTAGGTGTAAAATTTTGTCAGTAAGAGGCTGGAAAGCATTAGACCCTTACTACCCGGTGGTTAGATTAGTTCTAGTCTCTTCGAACTGAACATGTGTATGAACGGTTGTAGCAGGTTTTCTTTGTTCTCAGAATATTGTTTTGGAACTTTAATAACACAATTTTCTTGTGAAGTTTGGCATTTTGTCTTTTGATGCTTTAGAATTTTTATTATATTTCGTAGATTTATGGTAGAGGATTACCATAATGCTGTTTGCTACGAATATGCTGGCATGTTACTAAATTGAAAAATAATTTTCAACGTAAAGCAAAGCAGGAAACGTATAACCATACTACCACTTGATCATCACATGGGTCATTGTAGGATGATTTCCAGTTTTTCGTGAAAATGTATTTATTGCTGACCACCGGGTAGTAAGGGTCTAATGCTTTCCAGCCTCTTACTGACAAAATTTTACACCTAGACCCTAACTGTCAAAGCTTGTCCGTGTTCCTTCTAGGTTTTGACTTTTAGATCCTTACTCTAAACATTTAACGTTCCGTTTTTGTTTATTAATTCGTGTTACTTTTAGAATTGCAGCTAAACTGTAAAACAGTGCAGTTGGCGGTCACAGCTGATAGTTTAACACAAGAGACCCTAGGCTGACCTCACTAATCTAGCTATCGCCAATGTTAACAATAGAAACAAATCCTTTAATCTTCAGTCTATGTCTCGCAGCTGATGTTTGCTAATTGGTATTGTTGCATAATAACAATGTTTAAAACAATGTAAAACAATCAATCTGGTGATTTAGAGCTCCGTAACCCCTGAACCACTTGACCAATTAGAAAAGGCCTTATGAAAAGGGCACATCTACAGAGCAATACCTGTAAAATGAGCTAAGAACCAGCTTTAT
>JAHWFP010206969.1:0-17459 GCA_023313725.1 Lithobius niger | reverse complement strand
GGGGGGGGGGGACAAAGTGAGCTGTTACCATTAAGCATACGATTACGCATTAACAAACAAACAAGCACGGGAGTCGGGAGCCGGGTACGTGTTCAACTACGTATAGCAAAGAGGAGAAAGGGAAGGAAACCAAGAGGAGAGGGAGAGGACGGGATAAAAGGAGGAGGGGAAAGGGGAGGGAGAGGATTGGCGGTAAGGGGGGAGTGTTACACAAACAAAAATCGACTGTTGCAGTGAACGATCAGGCAGCACCGAGCAAATACTGGGAAACAACCACGGGTCAAACAAATCCCCGGGCGAAGCCGGGTACGATGCTAGTAAGACGGTATAAATCAAGATTGCAATTTTTAAGCACTACTTTTAAGAGTTAAGTACCAATCCAACAATCACTTCAATCGCTTTTCATTCTTTGTGCACGTGTTATGTCTTTGCTACGGTGCCTAGCAATTATTGGTGCACGTGCTATGGATTTCAAACTTTCGTATAAACTGTTGATGGATAAAATGAAAGAATCTGTGTTTCAGCTAAACGCATGAAGTTTTAAATCAAACTAAGGTACGTTATTAATTTCTCAAAACTGGCAGCTAGAAACGATAGAATGGCGTATTTATTGCGTAGATGCAGGCTTTCATAGATGCAGCTGAATTGTTTCAAAGCGGGCAGCACAATCAAGCATGCGTGCACGTTCATACCTCTGGAATTGAAAAAAAATAATGCAACAATTTGGCGGTGCTCGTGGCGAAATGTGCCATTGTCGGCAGGCTAAAGGTTTGGATTTCATTTTATTTCCCTGGAACCTTTATCCTTGACCGCACGTTCCTATACACTATATGGGACAACAAAGTGGTCGGCAACAATACAACCTCTTGTAAACGAAAACAAAACACGGAGAGTTGGTAAGTAGGTAGTCTTAAGGTTTGTGTAGAGCGTATATGGAGATGTGTCCTTTAGTCTCTCATAGGATGTTAAATAATACGGAGATGTGTTGCCAAGCATAGCGTAGCTACAGTTTTGTACTGAGGGGGCAACACTAGGCATTTAGCCGAATGGTGTGGAGGGAGAACCAAATAAGAGCCCAGGAAACCCTGATGCATTTTTGTTATTTTCCAGCGTTTTTTGGCCGTGTAAAGTGCCGTTGGAAACATTTTTATAAAACTAGTTTTGCTGACCGCATTATACGCATAAAAAAATGTTGTAATGTAAATCTTTCAGTCTTTCATACTATTTACTTATTTTTTAAACACTGATACTTTGTTAGCAACGTTGGGAATTTTAAGCAAAATACGGAGTTAGTAATTCTTACTGTTTTTCTTTACTGATTTTCGTATTTCTCCATTTGTTACCTGGTTACTATAGTGATTTAAAGGAGAAACAGTAGAAGTATAAATTAGCTAAAATGAAAGTTGTGTCTTTGAACTCAAAATGCAGCCTTCTGACGTTAAATAATTTTTCAGCTGTGGAAAAAGTGACTTGGCCAATTTTCCGAATAAGCTTTCAAAATCTCACAGTGGGGCGAATCGCCCTTTTGCCTCCCCCCCCCCCCCCACCGATTAGTTTCGCCACTGTACAGTGTTGCTGTGGTACTTGGGTATTGTCGATTGCTGTATAGTAACAGCAACACATTTTTCAGAGGGCAGCAAACGAACATTTGAGGCATTTGAAAAATAATAAGATCATGGATATGAAGAAATAAAAAAAAAACGGCACAAAAAAGGTATTTAATGCAACATGAACATGGAACACGCACGGACCCACCCATTACTGTACTTATACATGAACATGGAATTAGCTCGCAAATGTGTTACTTGTGATAAGGTATTGGCACAAAAAATTCGTTTACTCATTCGTACACAAACTCGTACTGGAAAAATGTTCACAGGTGTGTAGCCAATGATAAGGCATTTACATAAAAAGAGGTATTTGATGCACCCGACAAACACTACAAATGTAATGGGGGAAAAAGCTTGCAGATGTGATAACTGTGATAAAGGCATTTGCACAGAAAACTCATTTACTCAGACATACACAACCTCTTACCAGAGAAAAAGCTCACAAGTGTGTGGTATTTGATGCAACATGCACGGACACATGCTCTCGACAAACGCTACAAATGTGAAGGGAAAAAAAAAGCTTACAAATGTGATGGGAAAAAAAAGCTTACAAATGTGATATCTGTGATAAGGCATTTAAACAAAAAGGTAATTTACGCAGTCATACACAAAACTCGTACTGTGAAAAGAGCTCACAAGTGTGTTACCTGTGGTAAGGCATTTACACACAAACGTAATTTGCTGAAATACACACAAACTCGTACGGGAGAGAAAGCTCACACACCTGTTATCTGCGATAAGGCGTTAACACAGAAAAGGTATTTGATGCAACATGAACGGACACATGCACTCGCTAAACACTACAAATGTGATATCTGTGATAAGGCGTTTACAGCACTCATTGCAGCATCTGTCATAGGCTGGGACGAAATCACCATGACCCCCAAGTCATGCCTTTCTTTCTGTCGACAGACTTCTGAAAAATATTACTCAAAATGATCCTTCTTTTGGAGATTTCGGCGGTGATTTCCGACAGACTTTAACGGTTGTTCGCCATGGTAACAGAACAGCCATTGTGGGAACTACAGTTATGGGCACATTCCCAAACATTCAATCGCCGTGCAAATATGTAGACTGACAAAGGAACCTACGCACAGTGGCTTCTAAATCTTGGAGATGAAACCCTTCCCAAGCACTAAGCCCAATGTAAGAATGTCATTGAAATTTCTCAACATTATATTGTAACAGGCTCAACCACTGATGAAGTTTTCCTACATGAAATTTTGCTGCACCACAAGTCCTATCAAATCGTGCAATAGTTTGTTCAAAAAATGACGAATGTTTAACAATGAAGAAATAATTGCAAAATGCCCCGGCGTACAATCAACTTACTACAGCATAGACTCCGTAGAAGCAGACTTTCAAGATGAAGCTGAAAAGTATCTCATAGAATTATTACATACATAACGCCTCCTGGACTTCCACCACATCGACTACACCTAAAGGAGGGAGCAATAATAATGCTTCTCCGTAACCTGTAACCTGTTTGCATCAGTCATAGATGCAAAAATTATGTCTGGTTACCACAACTGCAGTAGTCTATTTATTCTGCATATTCACATGACGAATTCCGATTCAGACATGCCGTTATTCCTTCAAAGGACACAATTGCCTTGCCTATGCAATGACAATCAATAAATCTCACGGACAGGGTTTCATACTGTAGGTGTTTCACTTAATGAACCCGTCTTTGCACATTTACAAGTCTACGTAGCCTTTTCCAGATCCACAGACAAAGTACATGTTAGAAATACTCCGAAGAAAGGCACTGTTATGCAAAATTCTACATAAGTTTTCACTGGAAATATTGTGTATCAAGAGGTATTGTAATAAGCTTACCAAACTGTATCAGTGTTGCAAACTTTGCATCCAACACCACCCGTGTGTAGAAAGGGTTAATGGTTACCAATATTGAATTCACTATCCGTCAAAGATAACTACTAGCTTGTGAGCCCTAAGTCCAATGTTGGCACTGCCGATCAGAGTTGGATTGGGTCACTTGGGGGTCACCATTTTGGGTGAGTAGCCAAATCATTACATCATATCCACTCAGCTCCAGAAGTGACCAGTTGACCCAGAATGACCTGCTGACCCAATGACCCAAGGAACCAGTAATCAAGTTGTTGTTGAACCAATTTAATTCAAAGTACAACAATTTGTCTTCTTCTGTACGACGTAATTTAAGAACAAACAGTGGTTTCGGCTAGGAAAATTAAAATGCGATAAAATGAAAAATGTTTACTAAAAAATCTGATGGCATGCCATACCACCTTGTCGGTTTTTATTACATTTTATTTTTAATTTCGGCATGCCACTGAATTAGAAACCTGATCATTACCCAAAGAACCTTTGGTTCCATTTCATATTTCAGTGCATGAGTCTATTTTCAAAAAGTGAGAGTTTTAAGCAATGAATATAATTGCTGGTTTTCGTTCTGAATGTGTACTAGGGTGGATCAAAAAATGTTTTTTTTTTAATTTCAAATCGTAATAGTACGGAAAAATTGGTCTTCGACCTCCTAATCACTAACCCAAAAGGAAAAAAATCTTTAAAAATTGTTAGAGGTGCCTACCTGGGCCTAAAGTTTAACATTATACGTCAATGGGAAAAATCGCTAATTCCACAAAAATAAATTTTGACTAGTTTAAAATACAGCTTTTTACAATTATCTCATTTTGTACTCTCAGAGACCACTAAATGATGCCAAAATCGGAAACAATTTTTTTTCTTTCAGGAAACAATGCTAATTATCGGCCACCAAAATAAGGGAAATATGCCGATTTTGCGCCTTAAATTAAAACGAAGTTTAGGGACAAAATGTTCGTTTTACATTTAATTCTGGCTTCTTTCAGTGGACTCTGCGAGTACCAAATGAGATAATGTAAAAAGCTGTATTTTAAACTAGTCAGAAATCATTTTGTCAGAATTAGCAATTTTTCCCATTGACTTTTTTTATTAAATTTCGACCCAGGTGGGCACCTCTCATTTCCTTTTGGGATAGCGATTTGGAGGTCGAAGACCAACTTTTCCTAACTATTACGATTTGAAATTTAAAAAAAAAAAGTATTTTTTTTAATCCACCCCAAGCGTACCGCTTTGAGATTTGCTTAACTTTACTTTTTTCAGTTGCAGCTGAACCATGTCAGGAAGTCCGGCGGTTAACCTTCTCCTGCTTTTTCGTGTTTGTCGTCATGCTGGCTGTGGTGTTTTACATTCTGACATGGTATGAATGTCGGGCTTACTGCAGAGAGGTTGCTACTCGTGAATTCGTGTGCGGACCCTTGTACGTCCACGAGATCCCCGTGCAGCGACGTCCAGAACGGCGAATTCTACCTCGTAACATCCTGGCGATGGACGACGCTCCACTCGAAGTAGCGGTATCGGTGCAGAACAACGGACGTTGGTCCAGTGAGGCGCAAACCAGTGGATCGTCATCACGGCCATTTCCAAGACCATGTCGCCCATGCTCTTACTACCGATTGGCCTCGTCGCGTAACCAAATTAGCCCATGTGTAAGTGGACACTCACCTTTTGTGACGCCTCGGAGCAACCCAAGTCCCACGGGATGTCCGATAGTTCCGGGGAGGCCGTCAGCATCGGGGAATATGCGTATTCTTCGGAACAGTCGCCCTTGTTCCTGTCCTGTTCATGGGCAGGAATGTTCGCTGCCCAGGCCACAGAATCTATATGGAGGCTACTTATCCCGCAGCAATGAAACTATCGTTGCCGAGTTTCCGCAAGGATCACCGGAAGTGTAGTAAATGGACGAACATATTAGGTTTAATGAGACGATGACTTCACTCTATTCCTGTCATTGTGTTTTTCTTAACATTCCTCTTGTTTTACGGCTGCAGATAACCTAGTCGTTATTTTATACGAGCGTTCACTTTTGCTACAGATGTAGAAGATTTGTTATAAATGCTGCAGTATTAGGATTGGAAGCCATACAGTTGAAATGTGTACACTTATTGCATCTTATATCACAGCTGTGACGCCACGCTAACTCAATGCGATATTAAATTTCAATAGGTTAAATTCCGTTAACCGTGACCGGAAGTCTGCGTCATCACAAAAAGAGTGGGTTATCAAGTTACCCCACACTTTTGCAGATAACCCACTCTTTTGACACTTCCGGATCACGTGACCGGAAACGCACACACCAAGGACCAAATTACAAGAGTCCAAAAACGTAACGCAATAAAAAGTTACAAAAGGAATTACTTAACTTGTTGGAATATCCCGAATGAAATCCTATCCCTGCTAACTCACACATGTCTGGCTCATTCCTAAGTTTATTCACGCCAGCTAACCCCCACCTCCCCCCTCCCCTCACAAACTATAATAGAATGATTTTCATTCATACCGTATATTTCTTGAAACAGTTCTCAAACTACAAACGTACAAAAAGAATTACTAACCTTGTCGGAATGTCCCGCATGGAATCCTTCTATCCCTGCTGCCTCACATAGCAAAGTTAATACACTTCGCACATTCTGCTCCGAAAACTTCACCTTTTTTCTATCAGCCAATGAACGCGTCCGTTTAACTCCCACCCACCCCCTCCCCAATCTTGAGCTTGCCCTCCAATGGACGCGTCCGTCATATCGATATACTAATTAGCGTATTTCTCGAAACAATTTTCACAAACAGAAAATAAATAACACAAAAAAAGTTTTAATTAAATACGAGTTAGCTTGACGTCCCAACCGTGGTAATCACTATTACTAATATGACATCCGAAAATGTTTCGGGCTTGGGCCAATCGTTTAAATTCGTTGCAGGGTTCTGGGAGATACCTCCTCTTTATACAATAGACAGATGTTTATTAAAGGAGAGTACCCGAAACTGATGCATTTTTAGAAATATTGATTGCTGAAGTGTATTTATGGAGGACCAATAATCACTTTTTTCCTCTAGTTTTCTGGTCAGTATTTTTTGTATGACTCACCCCACTTGACGGGCCTAAAAATGTGTGACTTCCCTCCCCACTCGAGAGGGTCCAAAAAAAACCAACTCCCCCCCCCCCTCCCACATTTCCTCCGGCCCCTCCTTCCCCCGGCCCCGGCATTAAATGATGACTGGTCCCTAACCCCCAAAAGTCATCTGCCCCAGTCTAAAACAAACTGCATTAAAATAACTGAAAAAAACAACTGCATCAAAACAAAACAAAAAGGTTAATGGCTAGATAAAATACGTTTAACGCTGTTTTGATTAAGAATAAGATTGTATTTTCAAAGACTGGGGCTACTCGTAAAGTTCTCTCTTATGTTGCCCCCCAGAAGTGTACAACCATGGAGTTTCCATTTGCCATTCGCAATGCAAATTAGTAATCATAAATTTAACAATTCATGATTACTAACCAAGGAGGAAGTTCAAAGTCTCACTGTTACAATGAAATAGGGTTTGATGCAGCAATTGTTAATTTTTGTCACGATTGTCACGATTTCGTTTTGCTTCGTGTTTTTTTTTACGTATTTTTTCACAGTCCGTATTAATATTTTTTGCTTTTACGTCATTCAAATTTGTTACTGCCCACACGCAAGAGGTTTACTCAAGCGGGACCTTTGTTCCAGTGCCTTAATTTGTTAGGTTGTTTTATAATTTTACCCTTATTTTTTGTGCACTGCGTTTCAACCACTTAACAGCAATAATCTTCACTTCACTTCACATACTGTGCTGCAGTAATCATGTCTAGACTCGCTCGGGTAAGAAGCAACTTAAAAGCTTTTCGCATGATACTAAGTGATAATCAATGTTTTTAATGCCTCTTCATAGAAATACAGACAACAGTATTCATAACGATTGGTAAAAATGATGGTAGGTAGACTTGTTGGGCCAGGCAGAGAAATCACTTGATATTATCATCGAATGTTTAAGTCATGGCGTATAGCCTGTCTCTGATACCGGCAAGGTTCACTCTTACTGCTACATTGATAGTATGGGTTCGTCTGACTTCGCTGGAAGCAAGGTGCACCTATCCAGCCAGACAAAATAGATGATATTCGAAGCATGCCGAATCATTCTGTTACCAGCTCGATGCTGGTAAACTAAACGTTAAATGGGTAAAAATACATTTCAGTAGGTATTTTATTAAAACTAAGACATTCCTCTTTGATGAAAATAGAATGCTAGTATTTGTTAATTTACGTGTCGTTTCTTTTCATTTCTTGGAAGCCACTTAACGTAATTCTTGTGTAGCTAAACAGCCTCAGTTTTGAATCTTAGCACAACATTGGCACACCCAGGAATTTTGTTGGGGGAGTACAGAAAATTGTATTTCAGAATGGGTCTCAGAATTCCTCTAAGGGATCTAAGAAGGGGGAGAGTTGCTTTAAGTGCCTCGGAGTCCTTGAAATTAAGTCACTTTCGGAATTCTTGCGTCTTCGAAACATATAAGAAAAGTTTTTGAATTTTTTCAATTCCAAGAGATGCGTTATTTATCTTTTTTTGCCAAATTTTACTCTGAGGGAGCTTTCATCCCTTTGTTCTCTCCCCCCCCCCCCCCCCCCCCCGCCTCCGTTTCCCAGGTGTGCCACTGACTGCACCGTTTCGAAGCAGAAAGAATCTTCAATCGTGCGAACCAGAAGCAAGGTGCACCGTAATGGCTGAAAGAACTGGATAACCTCTCACCCTCACCCTTGTTGTTTTGCTAGGGTCGCCTTACTAGTTACTGATCGACTTATCAGCCGCCATGACTAATACAATTTTAATCAAAACTGAACTGAAATTTTACAAAATCGCAGATCGCTTTCCAGAAAATTGTTAAAATGTCAGCCACCTACCATCTGAAGGGGAAAAAAAACTGTGAATTATAACCCTTTGTTTGTTTGAATTGGCATGTTTTCATTTTTCCATAGTTATATTGCTTATTTTAATGTTAGGTGTGAGTCGTGCAGTCGCAATTAGAGGTGGTTCAAAGGGTCAAGGCACTCGGGCCCAGAGGACAGGGGCCCAAGATCCACGAGCAGGGGCCCAAAAGGTACAAAATTCACTGTTTTTTGATCGGGGTTGGGAGTTACTTTGGCCCCAAAATTATTTACTTATTGAAGAATGGGCCAAACATTATGTCCTTGCATCCCTCCTTGAATAAAGCTAGTTACGGCACTTAGGATTATGAGAAATTGATAGGATTATGAGAAATTGATGGGATGGACGTGGAAATTGATCCATTTTTGTCAGAACCGCGTAGATTATTTCTTACTGCGCACTAATACAATCTTACGTAAGATGAACAGAGCAAATTGGTCGATTATACATCAGCCTTGTAAGCTTACGCGGTTTCCTGATGAACTCCAGTCAAAGAAACAAAATATGCCCTATCTCCTTACAGGACAACAAAATTAAAACGTTCTCCATTCCCCCAATTATACCGTCGTGTAATTCGAACTCACTGGCACAGCGAGCGTCATGTGACGGGAGAGGGAGGAACTTCTCCGGGAAGAGCCAGCAAACCGCTCATCCATCACTCGATTCTGATTGGCCAATTTAAGGGGACACGTGACAGCGAGCGGCACGATTAATTCGTATGGTGATAGGATCGCTGAAAGAAAATGGTGGATAGGTAGTCAGTCTTTTGCCAGTTCTCTTTTTCTTTTTTTTCCTCCTTCCTTTAATTTAAAAGCAGCACTTCATCCTTTTTTTCCTATTCCACTTTTTTCCCCACTCCAGCGGGGGGATGAGAAGCGAATGACAGAAAAGCCATCAACCAGCCGCGCATCACACAAGATGGAACAGCCAAGCAGGTCGTCCCTTTCATAAAGGAAGTCATTTTTCCCAGTGTTTAGTTTGGCCTCTCGCTGATACAGCCATCAATCAGGGCACGGGAGGAGAGATGAAACTCCTCCTCGATGAGGACGGACACTTTTGGTGCAGACCACAAAAGTCCTTAGTGGTAGGATGTCTCCGAAAAGTGTCTTAAACTGAATGCCTTAAAACTGTACAAGCACCATCTGTTGCCTCAACAATGGCGACCATTCGACTAATCCTTTACGGTACTTGCTGACATTTCACTGAGGTTAAGATAAATACTGTTTCGCTCTGGGTCGCACGAGTCTTTATCAGAACATAAATAAAGCACAACCCATGAAAAATTCATAAAGCATCATAAAATTACCAGCAGGGGTTATCGCTTAACATGTTCATGGGCATAAGCATAGCTCTTGGTGTAATGATGATTTATGAACTGTTAACTGCATGTGTTGTGTCTTTTCATTTCTCGTCTGGCAGTAGCGTGCAGGGGCATGGGCAGGGGCAACTTTCAGTTAAAGGGCACACTGAGGCTTTATTTTTGTGAGGGCTTTTTTTTTTTATTGTCGTTCACTTTTTTTACCATTTTTGGCCCTTTTCTTGGGCTTCCTAGCGTTCTTTTTGCCCTTTTTATGGCTCTAGGCCCTTTCTCGTCGTTACGACCAGCATTTTTCAGTACAGAAAAGCAAAATAGGGCAAAAAGGGCAAAAAGGGCCATTTTTTCCCCCAAAAGGGCAGGGGCAATGCTCCCCCACCCCCTCTGTAAACACCACTGTCGTCTGGCGACTCACACGACCCACGGAGTTTAATTAAGAAATGTTTTGAACTCGGTGAGAAAAAAATTAGTAGTAAATTATTGGTCTACTTTTTTGCCTAAGTTGAAGTAACTTTTTCTGACTAATATCGAATGTAGTTGTCTGCAACACAGAGCAGAATTTTGAAACGTGCTGCAATTAGACAAATGTATTTTCGTGTATCACCGACGACTGCTTGGAGCAGAGCAAGTTTAAAAGTTTCTGACACATTCCACGAGTCGTAGCAAGTATAATTTCGAAGCATGCTGAATTTGGCTTCCTTTTCGCCGACGGTTTAAAAGTTTAAAAATACTAACAATACTGCGGCAGGAACTGATCACAAGGGACGGGCTATGTTATAATAAACAAAAAATAACAGCAGGAACTGATCGCAAGTTGCTGTCACATTGTAACTGATAACTGCAGGAACTGGTAACACGGGAGCAGTCATATTTTAACTCATCACTGCAAGAATTGATCACAGCTGAGATGCAGTATTGTAACTGACGACTGTAGGGAGCTGCCATATTGTAACTGAAAACTGCAGGAAACGATCACTACGAAGCTGCCATGTTGTAACTAGCTGAGGGTTGAGAAAATAATTGATTGCGACCACTAAACATTGCAGGAACACTTGGTCACAAGAGCACTGTCAAATTGTAACTGATCACTGCAGGAACTGATCACAAGGGAAATTCGCAAGAAATTCGCTCTGCAGCTGCCGTATTGTAACACTTCAGATGCAGGAAGTGACCACTAGAAAGCTGCTGTATCGCAACTGATCACTGCAGGAACTAATAACTGGGAATCTACATCCTCTATTGCGGTTGATCACGGAAGAGCTGGTATCTAATCACTTGGTAGCTGGCTTGTGATTGGTTCTTGCAATGTTGTACTTGTTTCAAATGTTCAAACCTTCGGAAATGAAGCAAACCACACGTTTTGAAATTTAAGGCGTCTTTCTTTTATAAAAGGAAAAAAACTGACTTGCATAGTGCATTGGACTCTTTTAAGTTGTTTCATAGCCTGGAGTGTATAAAATGCATACTACGTCCTTGTTGGGATGTCCATGCTGTAACTATCGTTTCACCTTCCATCCATTCAAAAAGTTGTCTTATACGGAAGCTGTGGGTTTCGTTTGCCAGCTCCAGGCTAGTTAATTCAACATCGCCCAAATCTTATTTTACCAACGCAGTATTGTAAAGCGTCAATTTTCCGGCACGTGCGTGAAGGGGCGTTGAGCCAGGTGCTAAGACTCGTGATTTCTACCCCAGTCGGCCTTGCCTTCTACTTCCCTGCTTTAAGGCATTCAACGCTGCTTCAGGCAAAGGTGGCGCATGCCTGGACTAATCGTACCCCATGCCTGGACTAATCGAATCGTATCACATGCCTGGACTGGACTTACCACATACCTGGACTAATCGAACCACATACCTGGACTAATCGTACCACATGCCTGGACTAATCAATCGTACCACATGCCTGGACTGGACTTACCACATACCTGGACTAATCGAACCACATACCTGGACTAATCGTACCACATGCCTGGACTGGACTTACCACATACCTGGACTAATCGAACTACATACCTGGACTAATCGTACCATATTCCTGGATAATCGCACGACTTGTGATATTTTTCGCGCGAATGTAGTGGGTTAAAACCTATACAGCGTAATTTCAACATGGGTTAACTAAGAAACAATTACAACCAGTCGTTCTACGATTGGCCGCATGAGGCATGGCCAGTAAACTATGCGGCCCGACCTATAACAGTATGGGGGGGGGGGGGTCAGGTAAACAAAATAGCCGCTACGAATGGCCCATTCATTTCTTCGAAGTCTGTTCGAGAGTTGGCCAAGCAAATGGCATCAGTGAATTTTTGTAGCGCGAGTCCCGCCATATACTGCCAAATAGCGGCAACTGACAAAAAGCTTAGTAATTCACCAACTTCACACGTACAAGTAAACAAATTTCCGTACAGCCTCTTACCACAAAGCTGTTAAATTTCTCGACTGCAGATAGCTCATCTGTAAATAGTGACATGTTCGTTTATTCAGAAAGTGTTTCGAGGAAGAGTGGCGGCATTCTTTTGTACTGAAGGTGTCGCCCTCGGTTGACACAAAGCGGCAACAAGACAAATCAATCGCATCAGCGGCGCTTTCGGCGGCCATATTGTCCAACCTAGTCACGTATCCAATTTTTCATCCAAAAAAAGTAGAACCCTACTGGACACTCGGATTCCACTCCGTCTATGGTTCCTGGCTCTCTTTTATGCTGCTGCTGGTGATTCGGAATCGATGGATGGACAGAATGGCACTAAGGAACCGGTCATTATATATCGCCCGGGGGGGGGGCAGAGAAGCGGAGGAAATTGGGGGAGGTCATGAAGTTATTGAACCCTCTCGAGGGGGGGGGAGTCATAAAATTTTCAGGTCCCCCCCAAAGGGGGGGGGGCAAAAACACACTGACCAACTAAAATAAAAAGTCATTTTTGGACCTCAAAAGTGTCACTTTTAGCAGTCAACTTCTGGAGGGCAAGCCCCGAAACAGTGTGTGCAAGGTTTTGTAGTGCCATTCCTGCAAGTATAGATTTTACAAAGAACTTTGTAGCAAAGCCTTGGCACCTGGTTTCTTGTCTTCTTCTGTCTTCAGGTGCTGACTGTGTTACGGGTCTGGGCATACGAGCAGTGTGTTCATCATACTTATTGTACGAATCTCGACAAGAAATGGGTGTAAGGAATATTTTATAGAACTTTTTTAACCCAACATGCCTTTTCGTTAAAAACGAGACACGAGACACGTTTCCTTACAACTAATGGTAACTGTCAGTGTGGCCAATTTGGCTACAGCACTAATCTTGGCTACCGGAATCATCAGTCTCAATACGTATACGAAAAGCGCATTATTTTTAGGGTGGGGGGGTCACATTATTTTTGAGTTAGGGGATCAAGACTTTTTTAGGGTCGCGAAGGGGGGGGGGGGGATCATCGAAAATCTGGTAGCCAAATTTTCATTTCGTCCGGCCCCCTCCCCCAGCCACATAAATAATGACCAGTCCTTAATGCCTCGTTTCGCGAAACATGCCTAAAAAACAACATGCACATGCCCGAGATACGTCACATGCCGTCAATACACTGCTAGACTTTATCATAATCATCAAAGCATGTGGTATAGCTTCCTCTGACTTTGGTATATATAAGCACGTCTTGGTACGGAAATTAACTGGCTGTCTTCTTTACGAAGCTTGTGCTCCGTCCTCTAGATGAGGTCAGCCTGGTCACTGCGGGTAGTCAGCGTTGCGCGATAATGGGCGTTGTTTGTGACGCCATCGACCAGCAACCCAAAGCCATCAAGTTAATCAAGCGCCGATCCAGTAATCAAGAACACGACAGCATTGCTAATTTGGCCATCACAGCTGGGGGCCTGCTGTACAATCCACACTCCGAAAACTGAGGCAATATGATTATATAAATCAATAGGTCTCCCGTGTTTATAATGAGGTCTTCGAAGTTTGTTAGTAATGAAGGAAGGGTGTGGATGCGTTAAGATTTTTTAAAATTATGTTAAAGGTGCCTATTCACCGAAGGGCAGATTGCAGCATCTAGCGCCGTCTACCATTATTTAGTTCTGTGTGATTTCAACAAGCGAAGGGATGCGCAAAGAAAAGTCGTTTTACACAACAAACAAGCCGTGTGTCTCGTTAATTATTGAGTGTAAAGTTCGTGCACCAAGGAAGAAACGGTCAAGGTTAACGATACCACTGTCACTCGATGGCGCCCGTCTAGCGATTCAAACTCTGCGTTACAAAACGGTCGATATAAAGATAAAAGCGTCCGCGATGTCGTTAGGCTTAACTTTACCGCTTGCTTCCTGGTGCACGTGGGCACACCAGCTTTACACTCAATAATTAAGGAGGCACGTGGCTTTTTTTTGTGTGTAAAAAGAAATTGATTTGTGTGTTCCTTCGCCTGTTGAAAGTAAGGACCAGACAGAACTACACCACGTGCCATGGCTGTTTGCTGTGACGTGCATATCACGTGACTGGGCTAGTCCAATCAGACGGCCCAACAGCCGTTGTCCTCGTTCGTCATTGGCTAACTCATGGTGACGTCACGGCAAACAGCTATTGCGCATGATTTAGATAGCGGCAAATGGCTATGATGCTGCAGCTTGTCATTTGGTGGCTATCCCCCTTTAAGTATGAATTATGTGATTTGTAAAATGTTTTATTTTGGTTGTTTTGAAGTTGAGGACTACGCTTAATGGTCTGCACACACAAGTCATTGTTAAATGTAATTTTTAATTTAATATGGCGGACGTGGAATCTAAACACAACCCTAGCTGCTGGGCCATTTACACGATGGTGAAGACAAACGAATGTGGAGAAACGGCCTGGAAATCATTGGAAATGGACGACCTTTGTGCCTCAACAAGCAGAACTTGTCTCGAATTCAAGTGGATCGCCTGCCTCAAACAAATTTTTTTTTAAGTGAAGATCGATGATTTGTTAGCGTCCGGACTACGGTCTACTTCCAAATTTTGTAACGACTCGGTAGATATTTTCAACAAAACCAACTTGAAGGACAAAATAAACATCCTCGTCTTCTTAACTTGAATGTTTGCCTATTTGATTTTGCTCAACGGCTTGTGCATGCTTAAAGCAACATCTGGCCTGCCTTATAACCTTCCGCCTGCCTCACAACACCCACGCGACGATCACATGCGCGTATTTACCACAGCTAAGGTCAACTGAGACGATAGCTTAGTTCCTCGCAGCGAAAAACGTAGCTACTGTCTCAGTTGGCATTGCGCCTAATAGTCCAGCCAGCGTGAACGCATTGATTGCGTCGTCAAAAAACCGGAATGATTCTTGTATTTTAAAATCACATTTTATAATTTTCTAGACTAGTGTCTTATAATTTTGCTTCGGCGATCTATTGGAATAATTATTATTAATTTTTAATGCATTAGTCGTTTAGATTTTGGGTCTCATAGTAATTAGTAGCAAACGATTAAAATTAGTACTGCGCACACGCAGATAAAACTTCAAGGTCATTGTAGGCACGCGATGCATCATATAAGTTCGGGACGAACGTAAATAAAGTTAGTAATATTCAACAGAAAATCTCCTAGACGCCACATTTTAAAACGGATTTAGAGCAAGGGAAAGACTAATGGCAAGTAAATGGACCTTTGGGGCCATACTTGATGTGGTGGATCGAGAAAAATGGCGCTGGGAGGTATATCCCTAGAATCTACCTAACCTTAAACCTCAATCGAAAGAGCCATCCAATCGGCATCGTATACAACTTGTCAAAACACAGGGGCTTCTCGTCCGTAACATACTGTTACATATAATGAAAGGAGTGAAACTAGCCACAAGTCATACCAAACAACAATAATATTGAGCATTGTTACATTTTACGCTTACGCGCTATTATCATCAATGGAACTCTCACTACACTTTTTTATTGATAACTTGTCTCACGTTCGAAACCATTATTTGTACTCGTACGTTGACCAGAGCAACCTGAGAAGCGTTTTAGCATCGAGGTAAAAGCCCCGGCCATTACCGGAAGTTGACATGGATAGCAAAAACTGAAAAGCTTCCCAGATCGCTCTGGACAACCTAGTGGTACAAATAATAACTTAAAACGTGAGACATGTTAACAATAAAGACGTTCAACGCGAGTTCCAGTGATTATAAAATAAAAACGGATTGTTCTACGACACGACTTCTGGCCGTTTCACCCCTTTCATTCTATGTATATTGTATAGTACTCCGTATCCATGCGACGCGCGAGAGATGGACGGCAAGCCTATAGAGCAGTGACATTTGCCGCCATATTGGCACCAGTATGGGTTTTGGAGGGCATAACTACAAGGTGCACTACATAAAAATGGAGGTAAAAACAACGGAAGAGCGGATTTCTTAGGCTTAAAAGTTGTTTTCTCCAACAACAAAAATCGCGCGTTTTAGGTCTAAGAAATTACTCTTCACAGCATCGGCTTCAGTATGACGCCCTTCTGTTTCTCTCCGCAGTGCCCCTTGCAGCTAACCCATTAAGGCTCCAGCATAGAGTTATATACAATAATACTACGTCGTGTCACTGCTCTATCAACATAAAAATAAACTGAGTCCTACACGCAGCGCGAGCTTGGTGAAAGTTCCCGGAGACCCTGAGAAAAAACGAACAAGTGTAGTCCGGTGGCTATAGCAATTGATTCTCCAAATAAGGAATGCCGGTTCGGATCCCACGACTGGCACAAGTAGACTTTTAAAACAAAAATACTTAATTGATTCATGCTACGGAAGGTTAACTAAAAGCACCGACAGAATCAGTTTAATTAAATACATCTACATTTCGACACCATACCGTAAAAAAAAAAAAGATTTCCATATTTACGTAACGTTTGGCTGTACAATGAATGTATCAAGGAGAGCTACGCAGCGAAGCCGCAAAGAACGGCAACTATACTTTCAATCCAAAGCTTTAATTTCATTTCACTGAATAACACTGCAGAAGAGTAACTATTGGAGAAGGCCAGTATTCTGAACCAAATCAGAGGGTCCAAGGAAGCTTTGGACTACACATATAAGTGTATACTCCCCTCCTGAACTACATTTGGATCTACACTTACGGTACATGGAATGATGACGGTTTTGAGTAGCACTACCAATTTCGGGGTTTCCTTGGACTTCATGGTTCGTTTCGAAACACAGGAAGGAATTCCCTCGATAACGTCCTTTAGTTAACAAAACATTTATTTAATTAGCCGAAACGTTCGAGGTCCCGCGCTTCTCTTGGCACTTTGTAATTAAGTGGCGTCTTCTCTTTTGGCCATTGGTTGTCAAGTTCAGTCAAGCAGCAAATTAGACTGCAACAAGCCAGATTCTCACACGATGAGCGTGCAGTACTACACCACTACCAAAAATGATAATTCACTTATAGCGAATTCACTCCATACTGACCCTGGAGAGCAAGGAAAGCGATCTTGAGAAGTGCGAGGGGCAAGGAGGGCGAGCGGATAGCACGACCGCTTTCTGCCTGGGATGTCCGGGTTCGATCCTGGCTTCGTCCACCCCTGGCATTTTCGGGATGAGAAGGACCCTGTGGTGCCTCGTGCTCATGTCGATTCTGGCATGTCAAAGATCCTGGGGTTTTCCACTTGGATTTCTCCGGCTAAATTGTCCCTCTCGCCATCAACTCGTATTCATCCTCATCTTCGTCTGGAGGTGACGACGGGCTATGCGGTATCGGGCTTCCCGATGGCACTAAGCTCCATATCACATTTTATCGGT